>CAXITT010001026.1:7056-19771 GCA_964033795.1 Lymnaea stagnalis
ATCAAGTACAACTCAATCTATATCTACAGCTGCAACTACATCAATTACAACTAAATCTATATCTACAGCTGCAACTACATCAATTAAAACTAAATCTATATCTACAGCTGAAACTTCATCAATTACAAATAAATCTATATCTACAGCTGTAACTACATCAATTATAACTAAATCTATACCTACAGCTGCAACTACATCAAGTACAACTAAATTTAAACCTACAGCTGCAACTACATCAATTACAAATAAATCTATATTTACTGCTGCAACTACATCAATTAAAATTAAATCTATATCTACAGCTGCAACTACATCAGTTACAACTAAAACTACATCTACAGCTGAAACTACATCAATTACAACTGAATCTATATCTACAGCTGCAACTACATCAATTACAACTGAATCTATATCTACAGCTGCAACTACATCAATTACAACTGAATCTATATCTACAGCTGCAATTACATCAATTAAAACTAAATCTATACCAACAGCTGCTACATCATCAATTAAAACTAAATCTATACCTACAGCTGCAACTACATCAATTACAACTAAATCTATATCTACAGCTGCAACTACATCAATTACAACTAAATCTATATCTGCAGATGCAACTAAATCAATTACAAATAAATCTATATCTACAGCTGCAACTACGTCAATTACAACTAAATCTATATCTACAGCTGCAACTACATCAATTACAACTAAATCTATATCTACAGCTGCAACTACATCAATTACAACTAAATCTATATCTACAGCTGCAACTACATCAATTACAACTAAATCTATATCTACAGCTGCAACTACATCAATTACAACTAAATCTATATCTACAGCTGCAACTACATCAATTACAACTAAATCTATATCTACAGCTGCAACTACATCAATTACAACTAAATCTATATCTACAGCTGCAACTACATCAATTACAACTAAATCTATATCTACAGCTGCAACTACATCAATTACAACTAAATCTATATCTACAGCTGCAACTACATCAATTACAACTAAATCTATATCTACAGCTGCAACTACATCAATTACAACTAAATCTATATCTACAGCTGCAACTACATCAATTACAACTAAATCTATATCTACAGCTGCAACTACATCAATTACAACTAAATCTATATCTACAGCTGCAACTACATCAATTACAACTAAATCTATATCTACAGCTGCAACTACATCAATTACAACTAAATCTATATCTACAGCTGCAACTACATCAATTACAACTAAATCTATATCTACAGCTGCAACTACATCAATTACAACTAAATCTATATCTACAGCTGCAACTACATCAATTACAACTAAATCTATATCTACAGCTGCAACTACATCAATTACAACTAAATCTATATCTACAGCTGCAACTACATCAATTACAACTAAATCTATATCTACAGCTGCAACTACATCAATTACAACTAAATCTATATCTACAGCTGCAACTACATCAATTACAACTAAATCTATATCTACAGCTGCAACTACATCAATTACAACTAAATCTATATCTACAGCTGCAACTACATCAATTACAACTAAATCTATATCTACAGCTGAAACTACATCAATTACAACAAAATCTTTATCTACAGCTTCAACTTCATCATTTACAACTAAATCTATATCTACAGCTGCAACTACATCAATTACAACTGAATCTATATCTACAGCTGCAACTACATCAATTACAACTAAATCTATATCTACAGCTGAAACTACATCAATTACAACTAAATCTATATCTACAGCTGCAACTACATCATTACAACTAAATCTATATCTACAGCTGCAACTACATCAATTACAACTAAATCTATATCTAGAGCTGCAACTACATCAATTAAAACTAAATCTATATCTACAGCTGAAACTACGTCAATTACAACTAAATCTATATCTACAGCTGCAACTTCATCAATTACAACTAAATCTATACCTACAGCTGCAACTACATCAAGTACAACAAAATCTACACCTACAGCTGCAACTACATCAATTACAAATAAATATATATTTACAGCTGCAACTAAATCAATTAAAATTAAATCTATATCTACATCTGCAACTACATCAATTACAACTAAATCTATATCTACAGCTGCAACTACATCAATTACAACTCAATCTACACATACAGCTGCAACTACATCAAGTACAACTAAATTTACACATACAGCTGCAACTACATCAATTACAAATAAATCTATATTTACTGCTGCAACTACATCAATTAAAATTAAATCTATATCTACAGCTGAAACTACATCAATTACAACTAAATCTTTACCTACAGCTGCAACTACATCAATTAGAACTAAATCTATATCTACAGCTGCAACTACATCAATTACAACTAAATCTTTACCTACAGCTGCAACTACATCAATTACAAATAAATCTACATCCACAGCTGCAACTACATCAATTACAACTAAATCTATATCTACAGCTGCAACTACATCAATTACAAATAAATCTATACCTACAGCTGCAACAACATCAATTACAACTAAATCTATACCTACAGCTGCAACTACATCAATTACAACTAAATCTATATCTACAGCTGAAACTACATCAATTACAACAAAATCTTTATCTACAGCTTCAACTTCATCATTTACAACTAAATCTATATCTACAGCTGCAACTACATCAATTACAACTGAATCTATATCTACAGCTGCAACTACATCAATTACAACTAAATCTATATCTACAGCTGAAACTACATCAATTACAACTAAATCTATATCTACAGCTGCAACTACATCATTACAACTAAATCTATATCTACAGCTGCAACTACATCAATTACAACTAAATCTATATCTAGAGCTGCAACTACATCAATTAAAACTAAATCTATATCTACAGCTGAAACTACGTCAATTACAACTAAATCTATATCTACAGCTGCAACTTCATCAATTACAACTAAATCTATACCTACAGCTGCAACTACATCAAGTACAACAAAATCTACACCTACAGCTGCAACTACATCAATTACAAATAAATCTATATCTACAGCTGCAACTACATCAATTACAACTAAATCTATATCTACAGCTGCAACTACATCAATTACAACTAAATCTATATCTACAGCTGCAACTACATCAATTACAACTAAATCTATATCTACAGCTGCAACTACATCAATTACAACTAAATCTATATCTACAGCTGCAACTACATCAATTACAACTAAATCTATATCTACAGCTGCAACTACATCAATTACAACTAAATCTATATCTACAGCTGCAACTACATCAATTACAACTAAATCTATATCTACAGCTGCAACTACATCAATTACAACTAAATCTATATCTACAGCTGCAACTACATCAATTACAACTAAATCTATATCTACAGCTGCAACTACATCAATTACAACTAAATCTATATCTACAGCTGCAACTACATCAATTACAACTAAATCTATATCTACAGCTGCAACTACATCAATTACAACTAAATCTATATCTACAGCTGCAACTACATCAATTACAACTAAATCTATATCTACAGCTGCAACTACATCAATTACAACTAAATCTATATCTGCAGATGCAACTAAATCAATTACAAATAAATCTATATCTACAGCTGCAACTACGTCAATTACAACTAAATCTATATCTACAGCTGCAACTACATCAATTACAACTAAATCTATATCTACAGCTGCAACTACATCAATTACAACTAAATCTATATCTACAGCTGAAACTACATCAATTACAACTAAATCTATATCTACAGCTGCCACTACATCAATTACAACTGAATCTATATCTACAGCTGCAACTACATCAATTACAACTAAATCTAAATCTACAGCTGCAACTACATCAATTAAAACTAAATCTATACCAACAGCTGCTACTACATCAATTACAACTAAATCTATACCTACAGCTGCAACTACATCTATTACAACTCAATCTATTTCTGGAGCTGTAACTACATCAATTACAACTAAATCTATATCTACAGCTGCAACTACATCAATTAAAACTAAATCTATATCTACAGCTGCAACTAAATCAATTACAACTAAATCTATACCTACAACTGCAACTACATCAATTACAACTCAATCTACACATACAGCTGCAACTACATCAATTACAACTAAATCTATATCTACAGCTGAACTACATCAATTACAACTAAATCTATACCTACAGCTGCAACTACATCAATTACAACTAAATCTACACAACATTTGCAACTACATCAATTACAACTAAATCTACACGTACAGCTGCAACTACATCAATTACAACTAAATCTATATCTACAGCTGCAACTACATCAATTACAACTAAATCTATATCTACAGCTGCAACTACATCAATTAAAACTAAATCTATACCAACAGCTGCTACTACATCAATTACAACTAAATCTATACCTACAGCTGCAACTACATCTATTACAACTCAATCTATATCTGGAGCTGTAACTTCATCAATTAGAACTAAATCCATATCTACAGCTGCAACTACATCAATTAAAACTAAATCTATATCTACAGCTGCAACTAAATTAATTTAAACTAAAACTATACCTACAACTGCAACTACATCAATTACAACTCAATCTACACATACAGCTGCAACTACATCAAGTACAACTAAATTTACACATACAGCTGCAACTACATCAATTACAAATAAATCTATATTTACTGCTGCAACTACATCAATTAAAATTAAATCTATATCTACAGCTGAAACTACATCAATTACAACTAAATCTTTACCTACAGCTGCAACTACATCAATTAGAACTAAATCTATATCTACAGCTGCAACTACATCAATTACAACTAAATCTTTACCTACAGCTGCAACTACATCAATTACAAATAAATCTACATCCACAGCTGCAACTACATCAATTACAACTAAATCTATATCTACAGATGCAACTACATCAATTACAAATAAATCTATATCTAGAGCTGCCACTACATCAATTACAACTAAATATATACCTACAGCTGCAACTACATCAATTAGAATTAAATCCATATCTACAGCTGCAACTACATCAATTAAAACTAAATCTATATCTACAGCTGCAACTAAATTAATTTAAACTAAAACTATACCTACAACTGCAACTACATCAATTACAACTCAATCTACACATACAGCTGCAACTACATCAAGTACAACTAAATTTACACCTACAGCTGCAACTACATCAATTACAAATAAATCTATATTTACTGCTGCAACTACATCAATTAAAATTAAATCTATATCTACAGCTGAAACTACATCAATTACAACTAAATCTTTACCTACAGCTGCAACTACATCAATTACAACTAAATCTATATCTACAGCTGCAACTACATCAATTACAACTAAATCTATACCTACAGCTGCAACTACATCAATTACAACTAAATCTATATCTACAGCTGAAACTACATCAATTACAACAAAATCTTTATCTACAGCTTCAACTTCATCATTTACAACTAAATCTATATCTACAGCTGCAACTACATCAATTACAACTGAATCTATATCTACAGCTGCAACTACATCAATTACAACTAAATCTATATCTACAGCTGAAACTACATCAATTACAACTAAATCTATATCTACAGCTGCAACTACATCATTACAACTAAATCTATATCTACAGCTGCAACTACATCAATTACAACTAAATCTATATCTAGAGCTGCAACTACATCAATTAAAACTAAATCTATATCTACAGCTGAAACTACGTCAATTACAACTAAATCTATATCTACAGCTGCAACTTCATCAATTACAACTAAATCTATACCTACAGCTGCAACTACATCAAGTACAACAAAATCTACACCTACAGCTGCAACTACATCAATTACAAATAAATCTATATTTACAGCTGCAACTACATCAATTAAAATTAATTCTATATCTACATCTGCAACTACATCAAATACAACTAAATCTATATCTACAGCTGCAACTACATCAATTACAACTGAAGCTATATCTACAGCTGCAACTAAATCAATTACAACTAAATCTATACCTACAGCTGCAACTACATCAATTACAACTGAATCTATATCTACAGCTGCAACTACATCAATTAAAACTAAATCTATCCCAAGAGCTGCTACAACATCAATTAAAACTAAATCTATAATTACAGCTCGTACAACATAAATTACAACTAAATCTATATCTAGAGCTGCAACTACATCAATTACAACTAAATATATACCTACAGCTGCAACTACATCAATTACAACTAAATCTATACCCACAGCTGAAACTAAATCAATTAAAACTCAATCTATATCTACAGCTGCAACTAAATTAATTTAAACTAAAACTATACCTACAACTGCAACTACATCAATTACAAATAAATCTATATCTACAGCTGTAACTACATCAATGAAAACTAAATATATACCTACAGCTGCAACTACATCAAGTAAAACTAAATATACACCTACAGCTGCAACTACATCAATTACAAATAAATCTATATTTACTGCTGCAACTACATCAATTAAAATTAAATCTATATCTACAGCTGCAACTACATCAATTACAACTAAATCTATATCTACAGCTGCAACTACATCAATTACAACTAAATCTATATATACAGCTGCAACTACATCAATTACAACTAAATCTATATCTACAGCTGCAACTACATCAATTACAACTAAATCTATATCTACAGCTGCAACTACATCAATTACAACTAAATCTATATCTACAGCTGCAACTACATCAATTACAACTAAATCTATATCTACAGCTTCAACTACATCAATTACAACTAAATCTATACCTACAGCTGCAACTACATCAATTACAACTCAATCTATATCTACAGCTGAAACTACATCATTTACAACTAAATCTATATCTACAGCTGCAACTACATCAATTACAACTCAATCTATATTTACTGCTGCAACTACATCAATTACAACTAAATCTATATCTACAGCTGCAACTACATCAATTACAACTAAATCTATACCTACAGCTGCATTACATCAATTACAACTAAATCTACTCCTACAGCTGCAACTACATAAACTCTAACTAAATCTATACGTACAGCTGCAACTACATCAATTACAACTAAATCTATATCTACAGCTGCAACTACATCAATTACAAATAAATCTATACCTACAGCTGCAACAACATCAATTACAACTAAATCTATATCTACAGCTGCAACTACATCAATTAAAACTAAATCTATACCAACAGCTGCTACAACATCAATTAAAACTAAATCTATATCTAGAGATGCAACTACATCATTTACAACCAAATATATACCTACAGCTGCAACTACATCAATTACAACTAAATCTATACCCACAGCTGAAACTAAATCAATTACAACTCAATCTATATCTACAGCTGCAACTACACCAATTACAAATAAATCTTTACCAACAGCTGCAACTACATCAATTAAATTTAAATCTATACCTACAGCTGCTACTACATCAATTACAACTAAATCTATATCTACAGCTGTTACTACATCAATTACAACTAAATCTATATCTTCAGCTGCAACTACATCAATTAGCACTAAATATATACCTACAGCTGCAACTACATCAATTACAACTGAATCTATACCTTCAGCTGCAACTAGATCAATTACAACTCAATCTATATCTACAGCTGCAACTACATCAATTACAACTAAATCTATATCTACAGCTGCAACTACATCAATTAAAACTAAATCTATATCTACAGCTGAAACTACATCAATTACAAATAAATCTATATCTACAGCTGTAACTACATCAATTAAAACTAAATATATACCTACAGCTGCAACTACATCAAGTACAACTAAATATACACCTACAGCTGCAACTACATCAATTACAAATAAATCTATATTTACTGCTGCAACTACATCAATTAAAATTAAATCTATATCTACAGCTGCAACTACATCAATTACAACTAAATATATATCTACAGCTGCAACTACATCAATTACAACTAAATCTACACCTACAGTTGCAACTACATCAATTACAACTAAATCTATATCTAGAGCTGCAACTACATCAATTACAACTAAATCTACATCAACAGATGCAACTACATCAATTACAACTAAATCTATACCTACAGCTGAAACTACATCAATTACAACTAAATCTTTACCTACAGCTGCAACTACATCAATTACAACTAAATCTTATTCTACAGCTGCAACTACATCAATTACAACTAAATCTATACCTACAGCTGCAACTACATCAATTACAAATAAATCTACATCCACAGCTGCAACTACATCAATTACAACTAAATCTATATCTACAGCTGCAACTACATCAATTACAACTAAATCTATATCTGCAGATGCAACTAAATCAATTATATATAAATCTATATCTACAGCTGCAACTAAATCAATTACAACTAAATCTATATCTACAGCTGCAACTACATCAATTACAAAAAATCTATACCTACAGCTGCAACTACATCAATTACAACTAAATCTATACCTACAGCTGCAACTACATCAATTAATACTCAATCTATATCTACAGCTGCAACTACATCAATTACAACTAAATCTATACCTACAGCTGCAACTAGATCAAGTACAACTAAATATACACCTACAGCTGCAACTACATCAATTACTACTAAATCTACACGTACAGCTGCAACTACCTAAATTACAACTAAATCTATATATACAGCTGAACCTACATCAATTACAACTAAATCTATATCTACAGCTGCAACTACATCAATTACAACTAAATCTATATCTACAGCTGCAACTACATCAATAACAACTGAATCTATATCTACAGCTTCAACTACATCAATTACAACTCAATCTATATCTACAGCTGATCTACAGCTGCAACTACATCAATTACAACTAAATCTATATCTACAGCTGCAACTACATCAATAACAACTGAATCTATATCTACAGCTTCAACTACATCAATTACAACTCAATCTATATCTACAGCTGCAACTACATCAATTAAAACTAAATCTATATCTACAGCTGAAACTAAATCAATTACAACTAAATCTATATCTACAGCTGCAACTACGTCAATTTCAACTAAATCTATATCTTTAGCTGCAACTACAACATTTACAACTAAATCTATATCTACAGCGGCAACTACATCAATTACAACTGAATCTATATCTACAGCTGCAACTACATCAATTATAACTCAATCTATATGTACAGCTGCAACTACATCAATTACAACTAAATCTATACCTACAGCTGCAACTAGATCAAGTACAACTGAATCTATATCTACAGCTGCAACTACATCAATTAAAACTAAATCTACACGTACAGCTGCAACTACATCAATTACAACACAATCTTTATCTACAGCTGAAACTTAATCATTTACAACTAAATCAATTTCTACAGCTACATCTACATCAATTACAACTGAATCTATATCTACAGCTGAAACTACATCAATTACAACTAAATCTATATCTACAGCTGCAACTACATCAATTACAATTAAATATACACTTACAGCTGCAACTACATCAATTACAAATAAATCTATACCGACAGCTGCAACTACATCAATTAAATTTAAATCTATACCTACAACTGCTACTACATCAATTACAACTAAATCTATATCTACAGCTGTTGCTACATCAATTACAACTAAATCTATATCTTGAGCTGCAACTACATCAATTACAACTAAATATATACCTACAGCTGCAACTACATCAATTACAACTGAATCTATACCTACAGCTGCAACTACATCAATTACAACTCAATCTATATCTACAGCTGCAACTACATCAATTACAACTAAATCTATATCTACAGCTGCAACTACATCAATTAAAACTAAATCTATATCTACAGCTGAAACTTCATCAATTACAAATAAATCTATATCTACAGCTGTAACTACATCAATTATAACTAAATCTATACCTACAGCTGCAACTACATCAAGTACAACTAAATATACACCTACAGCTGCAACTACATCAATTACAAATAAATCTATATTTACTGTTGCAACTACATCAATTAAAATTAAATCTATATCTTCAGCTGCAACTACATCAATTACAACTAAATCTATATCTACAGCTGCAACTACATCAATTACAACTGAATCTATATCTACAGCTGCAACTAAATCAATTACAACTGAATCTATATCTACAGCTGCAACTACATCAATTACAATTGAATCTATATCTACAGCTGCAATTACATCAATTAAAACTAAATCTATACCTACAGCTGCAACTACATCAATTACAATTAAATCTATATCTAGAACTGCATTTACATCAATTACAACTAAATATATTCTACAGCTGCAACTACATCAATTACAACTAAATCTATACCCACAGCAGCAACTACATCAATTACAACTAAATCTATATCTACAGCTGCAACTACATCAATTACCACTAAATCTATATCTACAGCTGCAACTACATCAATTACAACTTAATCTATATCTACAGCTGCAACTAAATCAATTACAACTAAATCTATATCTACAGCTGCCACTACATCAATTACAACTAAATCTATATCTACAGCTGCAACTACATCAATTACAACTAAATCTATATCTACAGATGCAACTTATTAAAATTACAACTGAATCTATATCTACAGCTGCAAATACATCAATTACAACTAAATCTATATTTACAGCTGCAACTACATCAATTAAAACTAAATCTATACCAACAGCTGCTAATACATCAATTACAACTAAATCTATACCTACAGCTGCAACTACATCTATTACAACTAAATCTATATCTAGAGTTGTACATACATCAATTACAACTAAATCTATATCCACAGCTTAAACTACATCAATTACAACTAAATCTATACCTACAGCTGTACCTACATCAATTACAACTCAATCTATATCTACAGCTGCAACTACATCAATTACAACTAAATCTATATCTACAGCTGCAACTAGATCAATTACAACTAAATCTATATCTACAGCTGCAACTACATCAATAACAACTAAATCTATAACTACAGCTGCAACTACATCTTTTACAACTAAATCTATACCTACAGCTTCATCTACACCAATTAAAACTAAATCTATATCTGCAGCTGCAACTACATCAATTACATCTAAATCTATATCTACAGCTGCAACTACATTTATTACAGTTATATCTATACCTACAGCTGCAACTACATTAATTACAACTCAATCTATATCTTCAGTTGCAACTACATCAATTACAATTAAATCTATATCTACAGCTGCAATTACATCAATTACAAATAAATCTATATAATACAGCTGCAACTATATCATTTATAACTAAACCTATATTTACAGCTGAAACTATATAATTTCAACTAAATCTATATCTACACCTGCAACTACATCATTTACAACTAAATCTATACCAACAGCTGCAACTACATCAATTAAACTAAATCTATATCTACAGCTTAAACTAAATCAATTTCAACTAAATCTATATCTACAGCTGCAACTACATCAGTTACTACAAAACCTATACCTACAGCTGCATTTACATCAATTAAAACTAAATCTATATCTACAGCTGCAACTACATCAATTACAACTAAATCTATAACTACAGCTTCATCTACATCAATTACAACTAAATCTATATCCACAGCTGATACAACATCAATTACAACTAAATCTATATCTACAGCTAATCTACAGCTGCAACTACATCAATTACAACTAAATCTATAACTACAGCTTCATCTACATCAATTACAACTAAATCTATATCCACAGCTGATACAACATCAATTACAACTAAATCTATATCTACAGCTGCAACTACATCAATTACAACTAAATCTATATCCACAGCTGCAAATACATCAATTACAAATAAATCTATATCTACAGCCGCAACTACATCAATTACAACTAAATCTATACCTACAGCTGCAACTACATCAATTAAAACAAAATCTATATCTACAGCTGCAACTACATCAATTACTACAAAATCTATACCTACGATGCAATTACATCAATTACAATTAAATCTATACCTACAGCTTCATCAACATCAATTACAACTAAATCTATATCTACAGCTGCAACTACACTATTTGCAACAAAATCTATATCTACAGCTGCAACTTCATAAATTACAACTGAATCTATATCTACAGCTGCAACTACACCAAATACAACTAAATCTATATTTACCGCTGCAACTACATCAATTACAACTAAATCTATATCTACAGCTGCAACTACATCAATATATACTAAATCTATATTTACAGCTGCAACTTCATCTTTTACAAATAAATCTATACTTACAGCTTCATCTACACAAATTACAACTAAATCTACATCTGCAGCTGCAACTACATCAATAACAACTAAATCTATAACTACAGCTGCAACTACATCTTTTACAACTAAATCTATACCTACAGCTTCATCTACACCAATTAAAACTAAATCTATATCTACAGCTGCAACTACATCATTTGCAACAAAATCTATATCTACAGCTGCAACTTCATAAATTACAACTGAATCTATATCTACAGCTGCAACTACACCAAATACAACTAAATCTATATTTAC
>CAXITT010001026.1:28894-78171 GCA_964033795.1 Lymnaea stagnalis
ACTACATCAATTACAACTAAATCTATAACTACTGCTGCAACTACACCAATTACAACTAAATCTATATCTGCAGCTGCAACTACATCAATTACAACTAAATCTGTATCTAGAGCTGCAACTACATCAATTACAAATAAATCTATATCTACAGCTGCAACTACATCAATTACAACTAAATCTATAACTACTGCTGCAACTACACCAATTACAACTAAATCTATATCTGCAGCTGCAACTACATCAATTACAACTAAATCTGTATCTAGAGCTGCAACTACATCAATTACAACTAAATCTACACCTACAGCTGCAACTACATCAATTACAACTCAATCTATATCTACAGCCTCAACAAAATCAATTATAACTAAATCTATATCTACAGCCGCAACTATATCAATTACAATTATATCTATATCTTCAGCTGCAACTACATCAATTACAACTAAATCTATAACTACAGCTGAAACTACATCAATTACAACTAAATCTATACCTACCGCCGCAACTACATTAATTACAACTAAATCTATATCTACAGCTTCAACTACATACATTACAGTTATATCTATACCTACAGCTGCAACTAAATTAATTACAACTCAATCTATATCTACAGCTGCAATTACATCAATTACAACTAAATCTATAACTACAGCTGCACTGTATCATTTATAACTAAACCTATATTTACAGCTGAAACTATATAATTTCAACTAAATCTATATCTACACCTGCAACTACATCATTTACAACTAAATCTATACCAACAGCTTCAACTACATCAATTAAACTAAATCTATATCTACAGCTGAAACTAAATCAATTTCAACTAAATCTATATCTACAGCTGCAACTACATCAGTTACTACAAAATCTATACCTACAGCTGCAATTACATCAATTACAACTAAATCTATATCTACAGCTGGAACTACATCAATTACAACTAAATCTCTATAACTGCAGCTTCATCTACATCAATTACAACTAA
Source organism: Lymnaea stagnalis (assembly GCA_964033795.1). NCBI lineage: Eukaryota > Metazoa > Mollusca > Gastropoda > Lymnaeidae > Lymnaea > Lymnaea stagnalis. Next base: position 29,889 of record CAXITT010001026.1, read on the forward strand.
ATCTATATCAGAAGCTGAAACAACATCAATAACAACTAAATCTATATCTACAGCTGCAACTACATCAATTACAACTGAATCTATATCTACAGCTGCAACTACATCAAAGACAACTAAATCTATACCTACAGCTGCAACTACATCAATTACAACTAAATCTATAACTACAGTTGCAACTACATCATTTACAACTAAATCTATACATACAGCTTCATCTACATCAATTAAAACTAAATCTATATCTACAGCTGCAACTACATCAGTTACAACTAAATCTATATCTAAAGCTGCAACTACAACAATTACAACTAAATCTATATCTACAGCTGCAACTACATCAATTACAACTAAATCTATATCTACAGCTGCAACTACATCAAAAACAACTAAATCTATAACTACAGCTGCAACTACATCTTTTACAACTAAATCTATACCTACAGCTTCATCTACACCAATTACAACTAAATCTATATCTGCAGCTGCAACTACATCAATTACATCTAAATCTATATCTACAGCTGCAACTACATCAATAACAACTAAATCTATAACTACAGCTGCAACTACATCAATACAACTAAATCTATAACTACAGCTGCAACTACATCAATTACAACTAAATCTATATCTACAGCTGCATCGACATCAATTACAACTGTATCTGTATCTACAGCTGAAACTACACCAATTGCAACTAAATCTATATCTGCAGCTTCAACTAAATCAATTACATCTAAATCTATATCTACAGCTGCAACTACATCAATTACAACTGAATCTATAACTAAACCTATATTTACAGCTGAAACTATATAATTTCAACTAAATCTATATCTACACCTGCAACTACATCATTTACAACTAAATCTATACATACAGCTGCAAATACATCAATTTCAAATAAATCTATAACTACAGCTGCAACTACATCAATTACAACTAAATCTATATCTACAGCTGCATCGACATCAATTACAACTGTATCTGTATCTACAGCTGAAACTACACCAATTGCAACTAAATCTATATCTGCAGCTTCAACTAAATCAATTACATCTAAATCTATATCTACAGCTGCAACTACATCAATTACAACTGAATCTATATCTACAGCTGCAACTACGTCAATTACAACTAAATCTATACCTACAGCTGCAACTACATCAATTAAAACTAAATCTATAACTACAGCTGGAACTACATCATTTACAACTAAATCTATACATTCAGCTTCATCTACATCAATTACAACTAAATATATATCTATAGCTGCAACTACATCATTTACAACTAAATCTATATCTACAGCTGCAACTACATCAATTACACATGAATCTATATCTAGAGCTGCAACTACACCAATTACAACTAAATCTATATCTGCAGCTGCAACTACATCAATTACATCTAAATCTATATCTACAGATGCAACTACATCAATTACAACTGAATCTATATCTACAGCTGCAACTACATCAATTACAACTAAGTCTATACCTACAGCTGCAACTACATCAATTACAACTAAATCTATAACGACAGCTGCAACTACATCATGTTCAACTAAATCTATACCTACAGCTTCATCTACATCAATTACAACTAAATCTTTACCTATAGCTGCAACTACATCAATTACCACTGAATCTATATCTACAGCTGCAACTACATCAATTACAACTAAATCTATAACTACAGCTGCAACTACACCAATTACAACTAAATCTATATCTGCAGCTGCAACTACATCAATTACAACTAAATCTGTATCTAGAGCTGCAACTACATCAATTACAACTAAATCTATATCTACAGCTGCAACTACATCAATTACAAATAAATCTATACCTACAGCTGCAACTACATCAATTACAAATAAATCTATACCTATAGCTGCAACTACATCAATTACAACTAAATCTATAACTACAGTTGCAACTACATCAATTACAACTAACCCTATATTTACAGCTGAAACTACATCATTTACAACTAAATCTATATCTACATCTGCAACTACATCAATTACAACTAAATCTATATCTACAACTGAAACTAAATCAATTACAACTAAATCTATTTCTACAGCTGCAACTGCATCAATTACAACTAAATCTATATCTACAGCTGCAACTACATCAAATACAACTAAACCTATATTTACAGCTGAAACTACATCATTTACAACTGAATCTATATCTACAGCTGCAACTACATCAATTACAACTCATTATATATCTACAGCTGCAACTACATCAATTACAACTAAATCTAGTTTAATAGCTGCAACTATATCAATTACAATTAAATCTATATCTACAGTGGCAACTACATAAATTACAACTAAATCTATACCTACAGCTACAACTAAATCAATTACATATAAATCTACACCTACAGCTGCAACTACATCAATTACAACTAAATTTACATGTACAGCTGCAAATACATCAATTACATATTAAATCTATATCTACAGCTGCAACTACATATATTACAACTAAATCTATACCTACAGCTGCAACTACATCAATTACAACTAAATCTATATCCACAGCTGAAACTACATCAATTACAACTAAATCTATATCTACAGCTGCAACTACATCAATTACAACTAATTTTTTATCTACAGCTGCAACTACATCAATTACAACTAAACCTATATTTACAGCTGAAACTACATCATTTACAACTAAATCTATATCTACAGCTACAACTACATCAATTACAACTCAATCTATATCTAGAGCTGCAACTACATCAATTACAACTAAATCTATATTTACAGCTGCAACTACATCCATTACAATTAAATCTATATCTACAGCTGCAACTACATCAATTACAACAAAATCTATACCTACAGCTGCAACTACATCAATTACAAGTAAATCTACACCTACAGCTGCAACTACATCAATTACAACTAAATCTACACGTACAGCTGCAACTACATCAATTACATATTTAATCTATATCTACAGCTGCAACTACATCAATTACAACTGAATCTATATCTACAGCTGCAACTACATCAACTACAACTAAATCTATACCTACGGCTGCAACTACATCAATTAAAACTAAATCTACATATTCAGCTGCAAACTAAAGTTACATCTACCATTTAAGCTACATTTAACGCAACAGAATCTATAGCACAAATAATATCTATAAATACAACTTCATCTATATCTACAACTGCATCAAAAACTACAACTTCATATGGAGGAGATAACTAAGAAAAGAGTTAAATCTATAAGCATATACGACTTCTTTTACACCTGAAAAAAATGCGTCTTTAAAAGCAACTACATCTGCAATTGTACTTACAAGTGAAGTTACACCTACCCCTGAAGCTACAATAAAAGAAACACAATCTACGTCGTTAGTACTATCTATAAATGCAACTACACCAGCAAATTCATCTAGAATTGATACTAAAACTACAACATCATAATTTCGGAGACAACTTCAAACATAGATACCATTATATGTACATAGACAACATTCTTTCAATCTAATAAAGCTACTACTAAGACGACACTAAATCTACATATTCAACTGCAAATAAAGTTACATCTACCATTAAACCTACAATTAAAGGAACAGAATCTATTGCAAAAATAATATCTTTAAATACAACTTCATCTATATCTTTAACTGCCTCAAAAACTACAATTTCATATTGGAGGAGATAACTACGAAATCAGGTAAATCTATATTATACGACTTATTTTATACCTGAAAAAACTGCTTCTTTAAAGACAACTACATCTGCAATTGCAACTACAACTAAAGTTACACCTACCTCTGAAGCTACAATGAAAGATACACAATCTACATCGTTATTAATATCTATAAATGCAACTACACCTTCAACTTTATCTACAATTGCAACTAAAACTACAACATCATATTTGGGGAGATAACTACAAACATAGATACAATTATATGTACATAGACAACATTCTTTCAATTTACTAAAGCTACTACTATGACGACAACTAAATCTACATATTTAACTGCAAATAAAGTTACACCTGCCATTTAAGCAACAATTAAAGGAACAGAATCTATAGCACAAATAATATCTATAAATACAACTTCATCTATATCTAAAACTGCATCTAAAACAATATCTTCATATTCGAGGAGATAACTACGAAAAGAGGTAAATCTATATGCATATACGACTTCTTTTACAACGGCAAACAATACTTAGTTAACGGCAACTAAATCTGCAATAGCAATTGCAATTAAAGTTACACCTACCCTGAAGCGACAAATAAAGATACACAATCTACGTCGTAATTACTATCTATAAATGCATCTATACCAGCAACTGTATCTACAATTGCAAATAAAACTACAACATCATATTTTGGGAGATAACTACAAACATGAAACAATTATATATACATAGACAATATTCTTTAAATCTACTAAAGCTACTACTAAGACGACAACTAAATCTAAATATTCAACTGCAAATAAAGTTACACCTACCATTTAAGCTGCAATTAAAGAAACAGAATCTATAGCACAAAAAATATCTATAAATACAACTTCATCTACATTTACTACTGCATCTAAAACTAAAACTTCATATTGGAGGAGATAACTACGAAAAGAGGTAAATTTGTATGCATATACGACTTCTTTTACAACTGCAACACTACTTAGTTAACGGCAACTAAATCTGCAATTGCCATTGCAATTAAAGTTACACCTAACCCTGAAGCTTTCATTAAAGATACAAATTCTTACTCGTTATTACTATCTATAAATGCATCTACACCTGCAACTTTATCTACAATTGCAACTAAAACTACAACATCATATTTGGGGAGATAACTACAAACATAGATACAATTATATGTACATAGACAACATTCTTTTAATCTAATCAAGCTACTACTAAGACAATTACTAAATCTACATATTCAACTGCAAATAAAGTTACACCTACCATTTAAGGTACAATTAAAAGAAAAGAATATATAGCACAAATAATATCTATCAATACAACTTCATCTATATCTACAACTGCATCAAAAACTACAACTTCATATGGAGGAGATAACTACGAAAAGAGGTAAATCTATATGCATATACGACTATTTTTACACTTGAAAAAACTGCTTCTTTAACGGCAACTAAATCTGCAATAGCAATTGCAACTAAAGTTACACCTACCCCTGAAGCTTCCATTAAAGATCGACAATCTACATCGCTATTACTATCTATAGATGCATCAAAAACTAGAACATCATATTTGGGGTGATAACTTCAAATATAGATACAATTATATGTACATAAACAACATTCTTTCAGTCTACTAAAGCTACTACTAAGACGAAAACTAAATCTACATATTCAACTGCAAATAAAGTTACACCTACCCTAAAAGTTACAATTAAAGGAAGATAATCTACAGCACAAATAATCTTAATAAATACAACATCATCTGAATCTTTATCTACAACTACATCTAAAACTACAATTTCATATTCTTCTTCTATATCTTAAGGGCCCACGATCAATTTATTGATCATTTTGGCTCCTATGCACGTAGATGGGATTTGCAATGTATCTGTTACTGGTGGTGATGAGGAAATTATGCACTAGGGGTTTGAAGGCTTGAGGCAATAGACACAAATGTGTCTAGTGTTGTCGCCTCAACTGTTCCTTTTGAAATATGGTTCCAGTCCCCGATTGTCCCGGGCAGGAACGAGCAGCTCCTATACTGGCTTCTTGCTGGTATGAGCCCGAATTGCCTGTCATGGCCTAGTCGCTGTCTATGGGGGAGAGGGACGAGTTTCTGTTTAATACTGGAACAGTGGACCAGCCCATTATTTATCCTGTACATCACGGAGAGCCTGGATTGTCGTCGTCGTTTCTCCAATGGTGACCAGCCTAGCGTTTCTAGCACGCTGCCAACACCAGAGGCATTCCTGTAGCGGTTTAGGACAAAGCATGCTGCTCGTCGCTGGACCGCCTCCAACCTGTCAATGCTCTTCTGGGTAAATGGGTCCCAGACTGAAGATGCATAATCTAAAATCGGACGGATAAAGGATATTTGAGGAGATAATTACAAAAAGAAGTAAATCTATATGCATATACGACTTCTTTTACACCTGCAAACACTAATTAGTTAACGGCAACTAAATCTGCAATTGCAATAGCAATTAAAGTTACACCTGCCCTGAAGCTTCAATTGAAGAAACCAATCTAATTCTTTATTACTATCTATAAATGCATCTACACCAGAAACTTTATCTACAATAGCAACTAAAACTACATCATCTTATTTGGGGAGATAACTACAAACATAGATAAAATTATATGTACATAGACAACATTCTTTCAATCTACTAATGCTACTACTAAGACGACAACGAAATCTACATATTCAACTGCAAATAAAGTTACACCTACCATTTAAGCTACAATTAAAGGAACAGAATCTATAAAACAAATAATATCTATCAATACAACTTCATCTATATCTACAACTGCATCTAAAACTACAACTTCATATTGGAGGAGATAACTATGAAAAGAGGTAAATCTATATGCATATACGACTTCTTTTACAACGGCAAACACTGCTTAGTTAACGGTAACTAAATCTGCAATAGCAACTACAAATAAAGTTACACCTACCCCTGAAACTACAATTAAAGAAACACAATCTACGTCGTTATTACTATCTATAAATGTAACTACACCAGCAACTGTATCTACATTTGCAACTAAAACAATAACATCATATTTGGGGAGATAATTACCAATATAGCTACAAATATGTGTAGATAGACAACTTTCTTTAGATTGAATAAAGCTACTACTAAGACGACATTTAATCTACAATTTGAACTGCAATTAAATTTACACCTACTTTTAAATCTACAATGACAGAAAAAAAAATCTACAGCATATCTATGTATAAACTTCTCAAGCTCCAATTACAGACAGATTGTAAATCGTACATGTTATTTTTAACTACATCTACATCCGCACTGCATCTACTACTGCAACTAAAACTAAGCATCATATTGAGAGATAAATACAAATATCCCTAAATGAATAATATATCTACATCTTGCATGTACTACAAAAATACTTACGAAATAAAACACCATAGTTTAAAATCCAACGAAATCTATAGAAACAACTAAAACTATATGAAAAACGAATAGGCCTACATCTGCTTTGGCATGTCAAACATAACTACATCTAAAACGTTGAGAATTATTTTACATAATCTGCAGCTTAAACTATATCTTGATCAAATTCATTAGCAACCACCAATACATTAAAACTACATATTAATCTTCGATTACATCTACAAACTAAACTAGAACTAGATTTACAGCTAAAACTTCAACTAGATATACAGCTAAAACTACAACTAGATATACAGCTAAATCTACAACTTGATATACAGCTAAAACTAAAACTAGATATACATCTAAAACTACAACTAGATATACAGCTAACTAGAACGAGATCAACCGCATATTAGTATATACATCTACAACTGCATTTATACCTGCATTTATATGTATAACTACAACTCAATCAACAGCAACTGCATCTTCAACCATATCTACCACTAAATCTATTGCAACTCAATCTGGGCCTATAGCTAAAACAAAAATGTTTTCAACAGTAGCTTTATCTACAACTGACACTAAAAATGCACCAACATATTGAGAAATAACTACAAACAGAATTAAAACTATACATACAAATACAACGTCTTCTACATCTACAAAAATTACTCCTCTACCGGCAACTGCACCTACAGATGCAGCTAAAGTTACACCAACCACTATAGCTACAATTACAAGAATAGAAGCTACATTGTAAATAATATCTATTATTAGATGTACACCGGCAACTATATTTACAACTGAACCAAACCAAAACTACATATAGAGAGATAACTACAAATACAAAAATAATTAAACAGACAACAGACAATCTGCATTTAAGGCGTTGGCCTGCCTCAGTGCTACATTCAGGACAGACCAAGCTAAAGGATTTTCTTTTACATGCTTGGATTCATCTTTCTTGTACATCTTTCTCCACATAATCCATTCATTAAAGCTTAAGTCTACCTTTTAGACGTGTTCCTGTGGAGTTTTGGTAATATATCATGTTCACTTCCCTCTGTCATCTAGCAATCTTTCTTAGTGTCCTGCCAAGCGTAGACTACCCTTTGTATAACTGCTACTGGCGTGGCATCCTGATGGAGACTGAACTGTCTGATGGGTTCGTATTCTCCATCCATATTCATCCGAAACATGAAACAGAAAACAGGGGCGATTAAATCAACAGTAACTACGAATATATATGTTACAATTAAATGTCACATACATCTAAAACTTCAGCTAAAATTAAAACTAACTCAAAAACAACTAAAATTTTAACTATCAATAAAATTAACACTACCACTTCCAAGTAATTTTTAAACATACATCTACTAAAACATGCACGACAGCAACTGCATTTATGGCTACAACTAAATCAACAGCGACCTCATCTTCAACTACATAACTACATCAACACGTATATCTAGAGCTACAACTTCATCTACAACTTTATCTACAACTCCATCTTCAACTGAAACTTGAACTGCAACTACAACTAAAACTACAACTGCACAAACAAATCTACAACTACATCCAAAAGAACATCTACATCTATAACTGCAACTACAACTGGACCTACAACCAAATTCATCTACATTTACATCAGCAAATAAATCTACAGTTAAAACAGAGATTTTGTATGCAAATACACATCTACAACTCAATCTATATCAATATTTATAACTAAATCTGCACCTAGATCTACACTTGCATCTATGGCTACAGCTATAATTATAACAACAACAACTACGTCTACAAAAGCGACAAAAATCATCTGTTACTGCAACTGCAACTGCAACAAAAACGGCAATTACATATACAGATACATCAACATATACAAGTTCTACTTCATCTACAAAAATACGCATGCAACTATTTCTATAATTGCAACTACATCAACAAAAATTAATTCCGCAACTACATCTACGGCTACAGCTACATCTATAACTTCAACTACATGAAGGGCAACTACATCTACAAATAAATCTATATCTGCATGTAAAACTGCAATAAAAACTGCAACTGCATATAAAACAAACTAATACCAAAGCAAAAATTCAAGCTTTATCAAATTTCTTCAACTACAACACACAAGTATAGCTAAATGTACGACTACAAAAACAAATGCATCTACGATAAAAGCTACAACTACCACTACAAAACCAACATTTATAACTATCTCAACAACTACATCTACATATACAACAACAGCTACTTTAAACAACAGCTACATTAAACAACAGCATCCATCCATCTATTTTGGCACTACAACCCTTGTAAGGCTTTGGCCTGCCTTACTGCTTCATCCCGTACAGACCAAACTAAGGAATTTCTTTCCATGCTAGGATTCCCAGCTGCTGTAGAAATTGTGTCCACATCATCCATCCGTCTAAGTTTAATTCTGTATTTGAGCCATTTTCCTCAGGGGTTTCCGTAATGTACCCTTTCACTCGCCTCTGTCATCTGGCATTCTTTCTAAGCGTCCTGCCCAGCGTAGACTACCCTTTTTAATTCTGCTACTAGTATGGGATCCTTATGTAGACTGTACAATTCCTGGTTGGTTTTGGTCTACGTTGATATTGATCCTAAAAAGTAAACAGCAATTACATATGCAATTACATCATTAGAACTGTAAATACATTTACTAAAACTAAACTACACCATCATCGACAACTACAGCTTAAACTGCAACTACAGCTAAAAGTAATTAAAATTTTAACAACAAATAATGCTACAACTTCAAATATTTTAAAACATAAAATCAGCAAAAACATGCCCAACTACAACAGCAACGAAAAAATACAATTATAGCTACAGAGATCAGGGATTATTTCAGAAATTTCCCCCGAAGGGGGGGGGGGCACTTCAGATTTTTCAGGAAGGGGGGGGGCAGTGCCAGAAGTGCCAGTTGATTTATTGTTGGGCATATTTTGCTCCGGGGGGGGGGAGCACTTGGCTGTCTCCTCCGGAGATATAGCTGAAAGAAACCCTTAGAGATAATTACATAACAAGCAAATTACAGCTATCAAAACTACATCTACGGCTACAACTATATCGACAGCAACTCTATATAACTATATAAAAAGGGTGATATTTCCTTTTCAGTCACCTCTGTCATCTGGCATTCTTTCTAAGTATCCAGCCCAGCGTAGCCCACCCTTTGTATATCTGCTACTAGCTTGGGATCCTGATGGAGACTGTACAGTTCCTGGTAGGTTCGTATTATCCATCCAAATTCATCCTAAATATAAAACAGCGATTACAAATGAGATACATCAACAACAAATTAAAATGTATATACACTACTACAACTAAACTACAAATATATCCACAACTACAACTACAAAAACTAATTTTTCGGCTAAAACTACGTCCACAGCACCTACATCTTCAACTACTTATCTCCATCTACACCTGTAACTACAGCTACAACTACATCTACAATTTTATCTAAAACTGAAACTACAATTGCATCTACAAACACATCTACAACCACATCTACAACCACATCTACAACTGAATCCACAAGAGCCACTACATCTACAATTACATCTATACAAATAAAGCTATATGAAATTACATCAACTTCAGTTACAGCTGAAAGGACGGCAACAAAAAACAAGTACATCTACAACCAAAGCTACAACTACAGCTACGTAAACAATATTTACAACTGTATCAACAACTACATATGCATACACAACATCTACTACATCTACAGCAACATCCATCCCTCATTTTGACGCAACTGCCCATGTCAGGCTTCGTCCTGCCTCCATACTTCCCCCTGTTCAGACCTAACTTAGAAAAGTTGTATATGTGTATATTGTTGTACCTGAATTTGTAGTTTTAAATATAGTTTTAGTTGCGTTTTCGGTTGTATATGTAGTTGTGTGGTGATCCGACTTATGACTTATTAGAGAGGAGTATCTCTCGTATGAGATCTCCTCTTGGCACTCTGTCTAGGGATATGTTATTTAAGCCGAATTACCACACAGACATAACACCTATCTATATACATATAGTATAGACNGTGATCCGACTTATGACTTATTAGAGAGGAGTATCTCTCGTATGAGATCTCCTCTTGGCACTCTGTCTAGGGATATGTTATTTAAGCCGAATTACCACACAGACATAACACCTATCTATATACATATAGTATAGACTGAAACGAAGTCTTAGTTAAAGGTGAAATTAACTACAAATATTTATTACACAATAATATTTACAACTTCCTACGTGAAACACTCGTGGTGCTCAATGTATATACATCAAACGGATTTCATCCAATTAGAAAGGTATATTAACACAAAGCAAGTGTCCCTAACATACTGACGGTATCATCATTACTACTGCTATATTGCTCAAGTTCTATGCTCGATCTTGGTAAACTTAGCCTTTATAGTTTCTGTGATGGTCTCGGTGGATCACACAGTGTGGGAGTCCTTCTGTTCCAGAAGCGTGTCCCTGTTCCGGCCTTCGGTGCTGTTCTGAGCGTAGCGAAGTCGGAGTTCCCGGTCGTAGAGTCCTTGGGATGTCTGCGAGGGGAAGATGACTCTCCCGCGATAAATCGTGGTGGTGAGAGTCCCTGGATCTCGAAGTCCTAGCTGTCAGGTAGTTTGGTGTAGGATGTTGATCAATCCCCTAGTTCCAGCTCAAGGTAAGTCGGTCCAGTAATAGAAACCAGGCTAAAGGCAAAATGATACAAAAATGGATAAGTATCCAGGCGAATATCCATAAGCTGATAAGTCCCGTTCCAACAGCAACGAATTCAGATCGATGTAGGGAAGGTGACGTAGCTTGTGCATATATACATCCAATTTGTGAATGTAATATAAGTCTTTTCATTGTCGGCGGGAGCATATGTTGCATCGCGACAATGTTAGACCACTCAAACATTTTAATTAATGAAATATGGGACATGGTATCAATAACAATCTTTAAATTTACAGGCCCCTAATATACATATTGTCTTCTCGTTAAAAGAGACATGGGCGAGTTGGAACAACCACCTACCATCCCCATGATGGGATGGCGGCATGTCGAAGCCCACGGCAAAAACAATAATAGAATCCATAATATCAATATAAAGTAAATATACTTCTCGTTAAAAGAGACATGGGCGAGTTGGAACAACCACCTACCATCCCCATGATGGGATGGCGGCATGTCGAAGCCCACGGCAAAAACAATAATAGAATCCATAATATCAATATAAAGTAAATATCGGCATTATTGGAATAGGATCAATCACGATCGAATATTTGCGACATAGCGAATGAACAATACAAGTGCAATACCAAAATCATGGTTGCATACTTCTAGTACTCTAGGTAGCAGTCGCAGTTAAGTATCACGCCAGTGAAGTACTAAGTCTAGTCACTTCAAGCGTCCACAATCAAGTGATCAGATCTTAAAAGTCATGTACTTGCTAATACTAATATCCCAGGATGCAGTTATGTATCATGCTGACGAAGTTCTGAGTGCAGATCCTTCCAGCATTCACGGTCAAGTGATCAGATAATAAAAGACAGATTCTTTCTTGTTCAGGCTATTTATTCGAGTTCGGTGACGATTAGCTGATGGTTCAATTGGGTGATTCAAATGAGGGGTCATTTTTCCATCCAATGAAAATCACTTTCGCTGTTGCGGGTTTGACCTTCAACCCTCAAGGTTAATCGGACTGAGGTGAGCATCCTTTTTCAGGCTTTGGCGTGAGTTCTCTGTCTAGACAATGCATTTCCAGCAAGGGACGATACTCCGCCTTGCTGTCTACAGGGCAAAAATGAGGGGGGGGGGGAATGGTATTATTTCCTCAAGGTTGTTCGGTGGGATGGTTGACCGCAAATAGCACGCTCTGGAGGTGAGCGAACTGATGCAGGAATACGATATCACAAGGGAACTCACTCGTGCTGAGCGACGGCGGGGCATCTTGAGGGGAGGGAAAGGCGTTATTTTACAAGCGTTTCCAAGGGCGGGTTTACGATGGAAGAAATTTGACAAAGTCCAGCCTCAGATCGTCACAAGTTGTATATTTATTTGTAGATGAAGTTGCTTTTGATGTTGCAGTTGTAGATTTAATTGTAGCTAAAGTTGTTGATATGTTTATACCTGTATCTATAGATGCTATTTTAGATGTACTTGAGTTTTTAAAGTGTAGTTGAAGAAGTCGTTTTTGTAGTTGTAGCTGATGTGGATTTAGATGCAATTGTAGATGTATTTGTAGTTGTAGGTATAGTTTTAGATATAATTATATATATATTTGATGTTGATGTAGTTGTATTTATATTTGTAATTGCAGTAAGTAGTTATAGTTTTAGATTTAGTTTTAGATGTAGTTTTAGATGTAGTTTTAGATATAGTTTTAGATGTAGTTTTAGATGTAGTTGTAGACGGAGTTGTAGGCATAACTGTAGATTTAGTTCTAGTTGATGTTTTAATAGTTGTAGTTATTGTTGTAATTTTAGTTGCAGTTGTAATTGGGTGATGTGTGACCGAATGGGCTAACTTGAGCAAATCTTAAGTTCGTGGACTTTCTTTCAATTCCCACTGAGGCCCAGTCAAGCAAGCACATCATCAGCATCCTAGGTTGATGGGACCCCACTGAGGCCCAGTCAAGCAAAAACATCACCAGCAACCTGGGTAAATGGGATCCCACTAAAGCCCAGTCAAGCAAACATATCAGCATCCCAGGTTAATGGGACCCCACTAAGGCCCAGTCAATCAAACACATCATCAGCATCCTAGATTGATGGGACCCCACTGAGGCTCAGTCAAGCAAATACATCATCAGCATCCCAGGTAAATGGGACCCCACTAAGGCCCAGTCAAGCAAACATCATCAGCATCCCAGGTAAATGAGACTCCACTGAGGCCCAGTCAAGCAAACATCATCAGCATCCCAGGTAAATGAGACCCCACTGACGCCCAGTCAAGCAAACATATCATCAGCATCCCAAGTAAATGGGACCCGATAATTAACCCTCGATGGCAACTCATTTAAGAGAAGGAAACTCTGAATTTAAACCTCGGAGATGAAGTCCCATACGCGGATAGCATTGACACTATGAAACATTCTGACTGCTGTCGAGGCCATTGTTCCCAAGCTGTATCATCCACATATGTTTCCAATGGCGTGGAGAGAGGCGATTTGCTGTGAAGAGTACAAGCTTATAATCCTAAAAAGAATAATCCCAGGCGTTGTGTATCCCGTCCTGTGAATCTACACCATCTTCACAGTGTGACGGACGGATTCCAGCAGTTGTAGTTGTATATTCATTTGTAGATGTAATTGTATTTGCTAAAACTTTCGTTGCTGTTCTAGCTATAGATGAAGTTCCAATTGTAGATTTAGTTGTAGGTGTTGTGGTGTCGTTCTTGTATTGTTAAGGTTGCATCCCTTTGTTGCCAATACGTAAGGTTCGTTATTCTTATGTTGAGATGCCAGACGCCATTTTGTTTTACATGTAGCTAGTCATTAACAAATCTAGACATCAAGCGGAACAAATGTGTTAGTTTTCCTTGCGTCAGACATCGTGTTACAATATCTACAACTACGCCCAAAACAGCAACTTCTTCAGCAAATTGAAATTTCAACTAAAACTTCAACTAAAACTTCAAGTACAGCTAAAGCTACAAAATCAAAAAAGACTACAGATACATCTATAGCTACAACAATATCTCAATTTGCAATTATATCAACGATTGAATCTAGAGCTGTAACTACAACTACAGCGACAGCAACTACATCTATAATAATATCTAAAACTAACTCTCATCTGCAACTACAGATACAATTTTAAATGCAAATAAATCTATAGGTACAACTACAACTAAATTTATAGCTACAACTATACCTACAGCAAAAAAAAATCTACAACTGCAAACATATAACAAATTAAAACTACATTTACATCAAAAACTACATCTACAACTGCATAATCAACTACAACTGCAAATAAAAATACAACTAAAGCTGCAACTACAAAAAAATCATCAATAACTACATCTTCAACTACATCTTCAACTACATCTTCAACTACATCTTCAACTACATCTTCAACTACATCTTCAACTACATCTTCAACTACATCTTCAACTACATCTTCAACTACATCTTCAACTACATCTCCAACACATCAACTACATCTTCAACTACATCTTCAACTACATGTTCATATTAAAAATGCAACTAGAACTAAAACTCCAAAAACCGCAAATACCTCTACAGCAATGTCTGCAATTAAATATGAAACTCAACTACATCTACAAGTGCAACTATATCTGTTGCTACAACTACGACTACATCTATAGCAACTCCATCTACACCTATATCTAAAAGTAAAATGGCAACTACAACTGTATCTACAGCTACAACTACATCAACAACAACTACATCAACAACAACTACGTCTTTAAATACATCTATAACAACAGCAACACTTACAACTATATTTACATTTTTAAATATAGCTAAAACAATTACATCTGCAATTACATCTACAATTACATCTTCAATTAGATCTTAAACTGCAACTAAAACTACAACTACATCAACAAGTACATCAGCTTCAAGTTCCAATACAACTACAGCTAAAACTTAATCTACAACTACAGCTACAACAACTACAACTAAACAAGCAACATCTTCAAATACATCTACAACTTCAACTACATCAACAACTTCAAATGCAATTGCAACTGAATCTGCATCTACATAGACAACTTACAGTTAAATGCAAATGCAACTACAATTCTAACTAAAACTACATCAAGCACTGTAACTAAAATTACAGTGACAACTACACCTACATGAACAGTGTTTACAACAATTCAGATCATTAATTACACTTATTGCTAAATTGGGTATGTTTTAAAAAAAAAATTAATTCAGACTTTTGTGTCGGCAAGTATTATAATTGTTTGGTCTATATTAAAATAATATCATTGATTGGTTGATATGCAAGTACAATCATTGACTGGTTAATATTCAAGCACAATCATTGATTGGTTGATATGCAAGTACAATCATTGACTGGTTAATATTCAAGCACAATCATTGATTGGTTGATATGCAAGTACAATCAATGATTGGTTGATATGCGAGTACTATTATTGATTGGTTGATATGCAAGTACAATCATTGATTAATTGATATGCAAGTACAATCATTGATTAGTTGATATGCAAGTACTATCATTGATTGTTTAATGTGCAAAGTTAATTCCATTAACAATGAAATTTAAATAAATTGATATTACTTTACCAGAACGTGTTCCAAAGCTGTGGTTATTTGAGCGCCTGGTTCCAACCGCTGTATCGGCCTCTTGAAATTTGTTGTCTTTGAAAGTGTCATTTGGTACCCTGAGTCCTGCCATTTTGAAAGTGTCATTTGGTACCCTGAGTCCTGCCATTTTGAAAGTGTCATTTGTTACCCTGAGTCCTGCCATTTTGAAAGTGTCATTGGTACCCTGAGTCCTGCCATTTTGAAAGTGTCATTTGGTACCCTGAGTCCTGCCATTTTGAAAGTGTCATTTGTCAACCTGAGTCCTGCCATTTTAAAAGTGTCATTTGGTACCCTGAGTCCTGCCATTTTGAAAATGTCATTTGGTACCCTGAGTCCTGCCATTTTGAAAGTGTCATTTGGTAAGTTGAGTCCTGCCATTTTGAAAGTGTCATTTGGTACCCTGAGTCTTGCCATTTTAAATGTGTCATTTGGTACCCTGAGTCCTGCCATTTTGAAAGTGTCATTTGGTAAGTTGAGTCCTGCCATTTTGAAAGTGTCATTTGGCACCCTCAGTCCTGCCATTTTGAAAGTGTCATTTGGTACCCTGAGTCCTGCCAGTTGAAAGTGTCATTTGGTACCCTGAGTCCTGCCATTTTGAAAGTGTCATTTGGTACCCTGAGTCCTGCCATTTTGAAAGTGTCATTTGGTACCCTGAGTCCTGCCAGTTGAAAGTGTCATTTGGTACCCTGAGTCCTGCCATTTTGAAATCATTCTTTAATTCCCTAAGTCCAGCTGAAGTAATTTTTAAAAAATGAAATGATGAACTAGGACACACATTTTTTGTTTATATATTTTAGTATCCTCCAAATGCCTTGCAAGGGAAATTAAAATTTTGTTCGCTAATATCAAAATTGAGCTACCATTTATTGAAAAGCGTTCAATTATAAACAATTCGGGTAATTCGCGCTATTATTAAAGGATGACCAATAGTTTGTGCTTTTCATTATACTTTTACTTAACTTGATAAAACTTCAAGGTGAGTGTTTATAAAAAGC
The DNA here is from genome assembly GCA_964033795.1 of Lymnaea stagnalis. Taxonomy (NCBI): domain Eukaryota; kingdom Metazoa; phylum Mollusca; class Gastropoda; family Lymnaeidae; genus Lymnaea; species Lymnaea stagnalis. Next base: position 47,342 of record CAXITT010001026.1, read on the forward strand.
ATTGACTTACTTGACAAAAAAAGAGTCTAGACACCTCCAACAACAGCTTCAACTATTCCAGCTGAACACATTAGTGTCAAACACATGTCACACTAACTCATAACAATGACCCCCCCTCCCCCACCACCCCCCGGCTGAGCGCTAAGAGATCAATCCAAGGCCAAGGACACTTGTCAAGAATTTACACACACAAAGCTCACTACTCAGGTGTTGACACAATAATTGGGCGGGGAGGGGGGAGAGAGAAGGGGAAAATATTATTGAATTGATAAATAAGGTTAATGTTTATCCAATTAAATTTTAGAATCATTACCTAATGTTGGACAATGGATAATCCAATGTTAGCAGCGATCCAGTACCTAATGTTGGACAATGGATAATCCAATGTTAGCAGCGATCCAGTACCTAATGTTGGACAATGGATAATCCAATGTTAGCAGCGATCCAGTACCTAATGTTGGACAATGGATAATCCAATGTTAGCAGCGATCCAGTACCTAATGTTGGACAATGGATAATCCAATGTTAGCAGCGATCCAGTACCTAATGTTGGACAATGGATAATCCAATGTTAGCAGCGATCCAGTACCTAATGTTGGACAATGGATAATCCAATGTTAGCAGCGATCCAGTACCTAATGTTGGACAATGGATAATCCAATGTTAGCAGCGATCCAGTACCTAATGTTGGACAATGGATAATCCAATGTTAGCAGCGATCCAGTACCTAATGTTGGACAATGGATAATCCAATGTTAGCAGCGATCCAGTGCCTAATGTAGAACAATGGATAATCCAATGTAAGCGATCCATTATCCAATGCCAGCAGCGATCCACTAGCTAATGTTGGACAACGCTCATAGAGTAACTGTACGGATCACACCCAATGAAAGCGTGAAGCACGAATACTACATGACTACTGGTGATGCAACGCTTTGCGGGCACACCACTCAGGCATGACACTCATGTTTACATTTTCAGCTCACAGATCCTACCTCAATACGCCGACCTTAGCACAGCTGAAGCTGATTGGAAAGACACATTTCTATATGCCGACGTTAGCACAGGTGAAGGTCATTTGAAAGACACATTTCCTTTGATAGAAATTAATATTGGGTCTATTTGGGAATCGTTATTTCACGGGCATAGGGAAGGGGGTGAGGGCATAGGGTGGGGGCATAGAGGTGGGGACTAAAAAAACTAAATCAAATACTACAGCTGCAACAACAACGCCATCTAAAAATACAACTACAAATTCAGTTAAAACTTCAACTACAACTAAAATACAGGTACATCTACACCCAAAGCTCAAACTACAGCTACAAAAACTACATTTGCAAAAATAACTACAACTACATCTACAGGAACCACATCTACAACTACAACTAAACTACAACTACATATGCATCTACTACAACTAAACTACAGCTACAGCTATAATTACACGCAGGGTGTGGAGGGGTTGGTCTACCCAGATGTCGCGTTTTTCTTTCTAAGGAAGGGGTCATTTTCGGACATTCGGACATTTGCCAAGTTTTTATCGTGGAAGGGAGCGATTACACTCTGCAATGCTCGAGTTAAACTTACTGCAATGTGTTAAGCGTTACACAGCCCTGTTGTTTTCACTTGTAGAGTACTAACAGTCATATAGTGATGTTTTTTTGCTTGACTGGCCTTTGGCTGGACTTGAACACCAGACCACCAACTTGAGGTTTGCTCAGTTTAGACCAATTGGCCACACAGTCACCCGGGTGAGACTCGTTAACCTTGGTCGGCAACTCGTCTAAGAGAAGGAAACTCTGAATTCAAACCCGGAGTTGGAGTCCGGTAAGGCGCAAACATTGACAATTCCTGCAACCGTACCCATCCCTGGTCGTCTTGACGTAGAGTCTTGCCACTGGATATGGTGGGCTCGGACGAGAGAGTGAGGTAGACGCCGCGCAACTCTTCTTCACTTTAAACAAAGTCACCCGCGCAAGTCATCAGTCACCAGACGACTCGATGGTCCTCGTCAATCCTCGACGGACGAACAATAAAAAAAAATCATTATAGTAAATATACTGCCATGTAGTTAAGTTTGACATAGAACAACGTGTGGGACATTATAGCTGTAATGGTCAAGTATCTACAATAATTAATTGTAAGTTTAAAATCGAGTACCTCAAGGTATCCGTGCTAAATAGGTACAGGATAATTACAAACATAAATATATTGCGGGGAGCCGAGCAGTCTAAACTGTTAATAATTGATGGACTGCATTGATGGTCTCAATTGATAATAATTGATGGACTGCATTGATGTTCTCAATTGATAATAATTGATGGACTGCATTGATGGTCTCAACTGATAATAATTGATGGACTGCATTGATGGTCTCAATTGATAATAATTGATGGACTGCATTGATGGTCTCAACTGATAATAATTGATGGACTGCATTGATGGTCTCAATTGATAATAATTGATGGACTGCATTGATGTTCTAAACTGATAATAATTGATGGACTGCATTGATGGTCTAAACAGATAATAATTGATGGACTGCATTGATCTTCTAAACTGATAATAATTGATGATGGACTGCATTGATGGTCTATACTGATAATAATTGATGGACTGCATTGATCTTCTAAACTGATAATAATTGATGATGGACTGCATTGATGGTCTATACTGATAATAATTGATGGACTGCATTGATGGTCTAAACTGATAATAATTGATGGAAGCCTTGATGGTCTAAACTGATAATAATTGATGGACTGCATTGATGGTCTAAACTGATAATTGATGGTGGACTGCATTGATGGTCTAAACTGATAATAATTGATGGACTGCATTCATGGTCTAAACTGATAATAATTGATGATGGACTGCATTGATGGTCTAAACTGATAATAGGGTCTAATTGATGTACTGCATTGATGGTCTCAACTGATAATAATTGATGGACTGCATTGATGGTCTAAACTGATAATAATTGATGGACTTCATTGATGGTCTAAACTGATAATAATTGATGATGGACTGCGTTGATGGTCTAAACTGATAATAATTGATGATGGACTGCATTGATGGTCTAAACTGATAATAATTGATGATGGACTGCATTGATGGTCTAAACTGATAATAATTGATGGACTGCGTTGATGGTCTAAATAAACTGATAATAATTGATGATGGACTGCGTTGATGGTCTAAACTGATAATAATTGATGATGGACTGCATTGATGGTCTAAACTGATAATAATTGATGGACTACGTTAATGGTCTAAACTGATAATAATTGATGGACTGCATTGATGGTCTATACTGATAATGATGATGGACTGCATTGATGGTCTATACTGATAATAATTGATGGACTGCATTGATGGACTGCATTGATGGTCTCAACTGATAATAATTGATGGACTGCATTGATGGTCTCAACTGATAATAATTGATGGACTGCATTGATGGTCTAAACTGAGTCAATCTCAAGCAGGTTGACTGCAGTTCAAAACCCCAGCCAAAGTCTGGAAAAGAAAATACACCACCAGCCCCTCTGGTCAATGGGACTCGTTAACTTTAGATGGCAACTCATTTAAGAGAAAGAAAACTCTGAAATCAACCCCGGAAATGTTGTCCCGTAGGTGGAAATGACGATACTGGTGCCTAGCTGTAATATTCACATAAGCTCACTTGGGTTAGCCAGATGAGTGGAGATAGGTAAAAAAAAATCCCAGGCCTTGCGATTTCGTCCTGCGAAGTATACACCATCATGACATTGTGACGGATGGAGTATACACTATCATGACATTGTGACGTACGGAGCATACACCATCATGTCATTGTGACGGACTGATGTCAACATTTTTTTTTTCAATCTTGAGATTCCGAGCATAGAACTGTACTTCTCCTATAAGCTAAACCCCACAGCATTACTTCTTTGATAATACAATATAATAAACATATTATTTTGTTGGGTCTACTATTATAATTAACAATTGTTGCTGTCAACTTTATTATCCAACATGATTATTGCTTATTATTCAAAATATGTTTATTGCAAGTTAGGTATGTTTGTAATACTTTGAATAATCTGTTACAGCTAGAATTATCTTACGTGTTGATTGAATGATTGTAATACTTTGTATAGCCTGTTATATCTAGAGTTAGCCCACGTCTTGATTGAATAATTGTAATACTTTGTATAATATGTTACATCTAGAGTTATCCCACGTGTTGATTGAATAATTGTAATACTTTGTATAACCTGTTATATCTAGAGTAAGCCCATGTGTTGATTGAATAATTGTCATACTTTGTATAATATGTTACATCTAGAGTTATCCCACGTGTTGATTGAATAATTGTCATATTTTGTCTAACCTTTCAAACTATTTGTTTACCAGAGTTATCAATATTGTCTCTTGATTGTTATGTACACTAAGATGTTTATTTTACTATAAATAACTTGTACTATAAATAACTTTTACTATAAATAACTTTTACTATAAATTTGATTCTATCAGATAGTGCCCGTTTCTACTTCCGGTTTCCATACTCTAAGGAACAAACAAACAAAACTTGAGTTCTCAAGAACGAATTTTCTTGTATTGGAAGATTAAATTGACCTGTCAGCATAACCACTCACCCACCTAGCCCACTCACCCATGCTCGGCCCACTCATCCATGCTCGGTCCACTCACCCGTGCTCGGCCCACTCACCCACCCAGTCAACTTACCCATTCTCGGCAAACTCAACCACTGACCCAATCGGCCCACTCAACCATCGAGCCCACTCACCCATGCTCGGCCCACTCATCCATGCTCGGTCCACTCACCCGTGCTCGGCCCACTCACCCACCCAGTCAACTTACCCATTCTCGGCCAACTCAACCACTGACCCAATCGGCCCACTCAACCACTCGACCCACTCACCCATGCTCGGCCCACTCACCCATCTCGGCCCACTCACCCACCCAGTCAACTTACCCATTCTGGGCCAACTGAACCACTGACCCAATTGGCCCACTCAACCATGCTTGGTCCACTCAACCACTCACCCATGCTCGGCCCACTCACCCACCCGGCCCACTCACCCATTCTCAGGCCACTCACCTATTCTCAGATCACTCAGTCATTCTCAGTCCACTCAAATATTCTCAGGCCTCCCACCCATTTTCAGTCCACTCACCCACTTAGCTCACTCTTCCATTCTTGGACCACTCACCCACTTAGCCCACTCTTGCATTCTTGGACCACTCACCCACTTAGCCCACTCTTCCATTCTCAGCCCACTCATCCATTCTCAGCCAACTCATCCGCTCTGCCACTCGCCCATTCTCAGCCCATTCGGCCCATTCATCCATTCTCGGCCCACTCACCCACTTAGCTCACTCATCCATTCTCAGCCCACTCACCCACTTGGCCCACTCACCCATTCTCGGCCCACTCATCCATTCTTGGCCCATTCATCCATTCTTGGCCCACTCACCCACTTGGCCCACTCATAAATTATTAGCCCACTCACCCACTTGGCCTATGGTTACACAAACAAAAGGCAAAATGTAGTCTAAATTATATGGTTTATAGTTGGAACTTTATCTCTTTATTTACATTTTAGTAGTAGTAGTAGTACATGATAACATCTAAATTAGTATCAAAATAATATAACTAGTCTACTTGCTTTGGGCTACACCCATAAAACCACGGCAATATCACAGAAACAATGGCTGATCATTTATAAAGTATAATTTTAGTATCAATAATATTGGACATATGTAAATACAGTATAAAAATGTTTTGATTTTTTCATATTTTAATATTAATTAATTTAGTGAAGGCAGAGAATTCTAGGAAAAAAGACCAAACCTTAAATTTATGATCAAAGTTTTTTAACAATAAACCTTTTAAAAAATCTTACAACATATAAACAAACCCCCAAACAATTTTCCTGGCAGTTAATTTTTTTTAATTTTTAATAAAATTTGATATTAGGCTACAGAAGTTTTGTAAGAACAACTTACTTGATAACACTATTTAATAAATTTAAATTATAATATCTGCCGGTCAAATAGTTCGAAGGAAAAACTTGTAATGAGAATTATGTAACATATAAGAATTATATTTGTAGTGATACAAAAAGGTCATCTTTGACAGGTAATCTAACTTTTTTTTAAAATTATTTCTTTCTCTTGCAACATATACAGATTTTGTCCCATATATTACAAGACAAAATTCAAAGCGTGAAAATGCAACAGATCAAACTTTGAGTAGAAAATACAAAAGTGATACAAAGATTAACAAGACTATATCATTAGTAATTATTTTAATCCCTATTATAAAATAATGCTATTGAAGTGTGCTACTTTTAGTGTGACTACTATACAATATAACCCATGGTATGCTACTTTTAGTGTGACTACTATACAATATAACCCATGGTATGCTACTTTTAGTGTGACTACTATACAATATAACCCATGGTATGCTACTTTTAGTGTGACTACTATACAATAAAACCATTTTGGTTCGTGAACATTCAACCAAACATTTTTAAGATCAGGCAATTTCTTTTTGCTTCTATAAATAAAAAACTAATACTGATTTGTATTTAATCTTCATGTTGTAGATGGAAGCAAAGTTAAAATATATTTGGATTAATCACTTTTGTAATACAATTTAAATAAATGGATATTTTGACTAATCAATTTTGTAATACAATTGAAATAAATGGATATTTTGACTAATCAATTTTGTAATACAATTGAAATAAATGGATATTTTAACTTATCACTTTTGTAATACAATTGAAATAAATGGATATTTTAACTTATCACTTTTGTAATACAATTGAAATAAATGGATATTTTGACAAAGTCCACTGCATAAACCATCTTAGATTACATCTGCTCTGAGGACACTAAAGTAAACCTTATTTCATCTCTTGACACAAATTTAATGAATCCTTTCTTTGTCAGTTTTACAAAATACTGGAATAAGCTTGTCGGAGAAAAATACTTGTCACATATAGAAATATACTTGTCACGTATAGAAATATACTTGTTACATACAGAAAAATACTTGTTACATACAAAAAGAACCATCTTAGGATAAGATAAATTAATTGAATAATTAGGAGATAATCCATGAAAGCATGTTACTTGAGTGTTCAAATATTTATCACAGACTTGAAGCTTTGATGTCTTGAACATCACAAAACTGTAAAAAAAAATTACATATGGTAAGTGCCATATCATTCTCATATCAAACACATGAAACGATTAAAGCAATTAATAAAATTGAATTGACAGCGAATGCAAAAATATAAATGCAATTGATCAGCACTCTAGCACTGTGTTTTTCAAAGGAGTTGCAAGCAAAAGGGTAGGCAGTAGTGATCTAATCAACTGTTAACAACAAAGGTAGCTAAACCACTTCAACACAACGAGCCACAGAACATTGTGTTTTTCAAAGGAGTAGCAAGCAAAAGGGTAGGCAGTAGTGATCTAATCAACTGTTAACAACAAAGGTAGCTAAACCACTTCAACACAACGAGCCACAGAACATTGTGTTTTTCAAAGGAGTAGCAAGCAAAAGGGTAGGCAGTAGTGATCTAATTAACTGTTAACAACAAAGGCAGCTAAACAATTTCAACACAACAAGCCACAGAAGTCAACATTCAATGGCAGGACACCTAGTTACTTGCACAGGCAGGACACCCTGTAATGTATACCAGTTTAATAAAGTCTCAGCTTCTCTGAGTGGCAGCTGTTGTGAGAATCTTAGACAACCATACATCCCAGAGGATATTTAATGGTCAGCTTAAGCTTGCCAAGTGGTAAGAAATAATGTTTAAAAGATATGAAAGTCTGTTGCATAAACCCTGAAAGCCTTATAGAAAGCCTACTGCATAAACCCTCAAAGCCTTATAGAAAGCCTACTGCATAAACCCTCAAAGCCTTATTAAAAGCCTCCTGCATTAGCCCTGAAAAGTGGGAAACATCAGAAAAGGATTGAAACTCTGGGGTGGTACATGAAGCCAACAGATCATCTGCTGTAGAAACTCTGAGGTGGTACATGAAGCCAACAGATCATCTGCTGTAGAAACTCTGAGGTGGTACATGAAGCCAACAGATCATCTGCTGTAGAAACTCTGAGGTGGTACATGAAGCCAACAGATCATCTGCTGTAGAAACTCTGAGGTGGTACATGAAGCCAACAGATCATCTGCTGTAAAGCACAAAAGACAATCCAAAAAAGCTCAGGTCTCAACTGCACCTGCACATTGCCTTCTATTCCTTACAACTGGACATTCCCTTCTATTCCTTACAACTGGACATTCCCTTCTATTCCTTACAACTGCACATTCCCTTCTATTCCTTACAACTGGACATTGCCTTCTATTCCTTACAACTGCACATTCCCTTCTATTCCTTACAACTGCACATTCCCTTCTATTCCTTACAACTGGACATTGCCTTCTATTCCTTACAACTGCACATTCCTTTCTATTCCTTACAACTGGACAATCCCTTCTATTCCTTACAACTGGACAATCCCTTCTATTCCTTACAACTGGAAATCCCTTCTATTCTTTACAACTGCACATTCCCTTCTATTCCTTACAACTGGACATTCCCTTCTATCCTTTCTAGTAAATATTCCCTTCTAACCTTTCTAGTAAATATTCCATTCTATCCTTTGCAAATGGATATTTCCTTCTATCCCTTGCAACTACGTTATCAAACATCTGTGCACACACAGTCTGAATCATGCCTAGCTTTAATGGGACATCTGTGCACACACAGTCTGAATCATCTCCATCTTTAATGGGACATCTGTGCACACACAGTCTGAATAATCGCAATCTTTAAGGGGAAATCTGTGCACACACAGACTCTGTGCACACACAAACTGAATCATGCCTAGCTTTAATAGGACATCTGTGCACACACAGTCTGAATCATCTCCATCTTTAATGGGACATCTGTGCACACACAGTCTGAATAATCGCAATCTTTAATGGGACATCTGTGCACACACAGTCTGAATCATGCCTAGCTTTAATGGGACATCTGTGCACGCACAGTCTGAATCATCTCCATCTTTAATGGGACATCTGTGCACACACAGTCTGAATCATGCCTAGCTTTAATGGGACATCTGTGCACGCACAGTCTGAATCATGCCTAGCTTCAATTGGATGATTAAAGTTAACCTTTATCAATAATGATTAAAGTTAACCCCAAGCAATAATGATAAAGTTAACCCAAATCAATATATGAACTAACAAAATACTTATAGAGCTTGTACACACTTGATGATCTGGATCAGTTTTCATATGCTGCTGTTCATAGATATCCATTCCCTGCCTCAGCTATCCATTCCCTGGCTCAGCTATCCATTCCCTGCTTCAGCTATCCATTCCCTGCTTCAGCTATCCATTCCCTGCTTCAGCTATCCATTCCCTGCTTCAGCTATCCATTCCCTGCTTCAGCTATCCATTCCCTTCCTCAGCTATCCATTCCCTGCTTCAGCTATCCATTCCCCTCCTCAGCTATCCATTCCCTGCTTCAGCTATCCATTCCCTGCTTCAGCTATCCATTCCCTGCCTCAGCTGTCCATTCCCTGCTTCAGCTGTCCATTCCCTGCCTCATCTATTCATTCCCGACACAGTTTTTCATCCTTGAAATGGATATTCATTCCCTGCCATGGATATTCATTCACTGCAACAGATATTCGTTACCCGAAACAGATATTGATTCCCGGACACAGATATTCATTCCCTGAAACAGATATTCATCCCAGACACAGATATTTGTTCCTTGACACATATATTCATTCGAGACACAGATATTCATCCCAGACACATATATTTGTTCCCTTGCACAGATTTCATTCCAGACACAGATATTTGTTCCCTGACACAGATATTCATCCCAGACACAGATACTCATCCCAGACACAGATATTCGTTCCCAGACACAGATATTCATCCCAGACACAGATATTCGTTCCCTGACACAAATATTCATCCCAGACACAGATATTCGTTCCCTGACACAAATATTCATCCCAGACACAGATATTCGTTCCCTGACACAAATATTCATCCCAGACACAGATATTCGTTCCCTGACACAGATATTCATCCCAGACACAGATATTCGTTCCCTGACACAGATAGTCCTTCCTTGCCTCTGCAACAAAAATTTATGCTCCCTTAGCTTCTCATTTTCCTTTCTTTAAATGCTTGTTTATTGCATATGTCAAAGTGTGGGATTCATAAATAAGGTCAATGTTATAGCCTGTGTGTTGACCTAGTTTTTTTATACATATCAATATTGTTTAAATGAACCTCAAAATGAAGATCCAGAACTATTTTTATTGTCATGAGTTCAAAGATATCTGATAAATTTCATCAAAAGTCAATTATGTCAACCCTGATATTGATCTGGGAACAACATTTTTCGTAAATCTCAATAAAAAGTCAAAGAATCAAAAGACACCAACTTGGAAGCAGCGAACAAAGAGCAGAAGAGTGATCTAGAAATTGCTAAACTTCAAGAAAACGGTTTAACCCCACGGTTTAGCTTAACACGGTCCTGTAGGCAGTTACCTAAAATATGACATATGACAAAATGGCAACCTCCAAACACACCAGCTGACAAATAATGGAGGAAAGTTCATTCAATAGTAGTTCCCACCCCTTTCTGGAATGACAAAATGACCTTAGCCCATGATTCACTACTTTCAGACCATTTGGGAATAAACAAGACTTGTGACAAAATAACGTCCCACTTCTTTTGGTCTATAATAAAGAAAAGGGTGGTTTATTACTGCCAATATCATCCTGAGTCACAGAGGACATATCATCCTGAGTCACAGAGGACATATCATCCTGAGTCACAGAGGACATATCATCCTGAGTCACAGAGGACATATCATCCTGAGTCACAGAGGACATATCATCCTGAGTCACAGAGGGCATATCATCCTGAGTCACAGAGGACATATCATCCTGAGTCACAGAGGACATATCATCCTGAGTCACAGAGGACATATCATCCTGAGTCACAGAGGACATATCATCCTGAGTCACAGAGGGCATATCATCCTGAGTCATAGAAGGCATATCATCCTGAGTCACAGAGGACATATCATCCTGAGTCACAGAGGACATATCATCCTGAGTCACAGAGGACATATCATCCTCAGTCACAGAGGACATATCATCCTGAGTCACAGAGGACATATCATCCTGAGTCACAGAGGACATATCATCCTGAGTCATAGAAGGCATATCATCCTGAGTCACAGAGGACATATCATCCTGAGTCATAGAGGACATATCGTCCTGAGTCATAGAGGACATATCATCCTGAGTCACAGAGGACATATCATCCTGAGTCATAGAGGACATATCATCCTAAGTCACAGAGGGCATATCATCCTGAGTCACAGAGGACATATCATCCTGAGTCAAAGAGGGCATATCATCCTGAGTCACAGAGGGCATATCATCCTGAGTCACAGAGGACATATCATCCTGAGTCAAAGAGGGCATATCATCCTGAGTCACAGAGGGCATATCATCCTGAGTCACAGAGGACATATCATCCTGAGTCACAGAGGACATATCATCCTGAGTCATAGAGGGCATATCATCCTGAGTCATAGAAGGCATATCATCCTGAGTCACATAGGACATATCATCCTGAGTCACAGAGGACATATCATCCTGAGTCATAGAGGGCATATCATCCTGAGTCATAGAGGGCATATCATCCTGAGTCACAGAGGACATATCATCCTGAGTCAAAGAGGGCATATCATCCTGAGTCACAGAGGGCATATCATCCTGAGTCACAGAGGACATATCATCCTGAGTCAAAGAGGGCATATCATCCTGAGTCACAGAGGACATATCATCCTGAGTCACAGAGGACATATCATCCTGAGTCACATAGGGCATATCATCCTGAGTCATAGAAGGCATATCATCCTGAGTCACATAGGACATATCATCCTGAGTCACAGAGGACATATCATCCTGAGTCATAGAGGGCATATCATCCTGAGTCATAGAGGGCATATCATCCTGAGTCATAGAGGGCATATCATCCTGAGTCACAAGCGCCTTGAGCGATTCCTTCAGACGTTAAAGAGCATGATGAGAATGTACTGTCAAATACAAGAGCACGAATGGAATGAAGGAATAAACATGCTACTGCTCGCCGCCATAGAAGCAGTTCAAGAATAGGAACTGGTGTTTGGACATGTGGTTCATGACACCTTTAAACTTTTAAACAACATATTGATGTCAGAGAAACACAATGAAATTTGTTAAAATTATGTATATCAGAAATAATGGCCCACTTGAATGAGACAGTAGGACTTTTTCATTATCAGAAATACTGGCCAACTTGAATGAGACAATAGGACATTTATCATTATAAGATATACCGGCCAATTTGAATGGGACTCTAGGACCTTTATCATTAACTGAAATTAAAATATTGTTAAATCAGTTATTATTTTTGCCTTGATGTAAGTTATTAAGTAATTTTTTCTTGATGTATGCTATAAGTAATTTTTCATCGATGTAAGTTATTAAGTAATTTTTCTGATCTATTTCGTATAGAAGAAATTTATTTTCGCAGATAATAGTTCTTAGGGAAAAAGAATTCCTTTTTGAAAATTGTTAATTTTTTTGTTTAAGATGTAAGGTTATAGCCTTTGTGGTTGACTAGAATCTTAGAGAGAGGATTTGAACTGCACCCCAACCGAACACACAGAACTCTAACCCTGCTGATTTGTGTTTACCAAAATGATCTTTTTTAAAATTATCCCTCGCCAGTACCCAAATGTAAAAATGTATAAATTATATTTCAATGGCGCAACAAATGTACTTACAGTCTCGCTCTGGTGTTAATGAGTTGTCTAAACTTTCAGATGACCTTGACCTTCTTTGTATGAAATAGCTCCTCCCAGATTTATCATTTGGACTTGGAGACCTATGTCTCTGGCGATGGTAATTTGTATATGCTATTATCTAATATCATGGCTACAGGTGGTTTAGGACAACAACAATAATTATTTTCATCTTGATACAGGTGAAAACAGAATGACACATGAGGCATGTATGTAGTATACATGAGACATGAATGCAGTGATACATGAGACATAAATGGGTAGATACATGAGACATGAATGGGTAGATACATGATACATGAATGGGGTGATACATGACACATGAATGGGCAGATACATGATACATGAATGGTTAGATACATGAGACATGAATGGGTAGATACATGATACATGAATGGGGTGATACATGATACATGAATGGGTAGATACATGAGACATGAATGGGTAGATACATGATAAATGAATGGGTAGATACATGATACATGAATGGGTAGATACATGACACATGAATGGGGTGATACATGACACATGAATGGGCAGATACATGATACATGAATGGGTGGTAGATACATGATACATGAATGGGTAGATACATGATACATGAATGGGGTGATACATGACACATGAATGGGCAGATACATGATACATGAATGGTTAGATACATGAGACATGAATGGGTAGATACATGATACATGAATGGGGTGATACATGATACATGAATGGGTGGTAGATACATGATACATGAATGGGTAGATACATGATACATGAATGGGGTGATACATGACACATGAATGGGCAGATACATGATACATGAATGGTTAGATACATAAGACATGAATGGGTAGATACATGATACATGAATGGGGTGATACATGATACATGAATGGGTAGATACATGATAAATGAATGGGTAGATACATGATACATGAATGGGTAGATACATGATACATGAATGGGGTGATACATGACACATGAATCGGCAGATACATGATACATGAATTGGTAGATAGATGAGACATGAATGGGGAGATACATGAGACATCAATGGGTAGATACATGACACATGAATGGGGTGATACATGAGACATGAATGGGGTGATACATGATACATGAATGGGTAGATACATGAGACATGAATGGGGTGATACATGATACATGAATGGGGTGATACATGACACATGAATGGGTAGATACATGAGACATGAGTGGGTAGATTACATAAGACATGAATGGGGTGATACATGATACATTAATGGGTTGATACATGAGACATGAATGGGGTGATACATGAGACATGAATGGGGTCATATATGACACATGAATGAGGTGATATATGACACATGAATGGGGTGATACATGAGAAATGAATGGTGTGATACATAAAAAATGAATGGGGTCATATATCAGACATAAATGAGGTGCTTTATGAGGCATAAATGGAGTGATACATGAGACAAAAATGGGGTGATACATGAGCCATAAATGAAAGAATACATGAATAGGGCGAAACATAAGACATGAATGGGGTGATACATGAGACATGAATGGGATGATACATAAGACATGAATTGGGTGATATATGAGACATGAATGGCAAGATACATAACTAGCGTGATACATAAAATATGAATGGGGTGAAACATGAGACATGAATGAGGTGATATATGAGACATGAATGGGTAGATACATGAGTCATGATTGGGGGAATTCATGAGTATGAATGGGGTGATACATGACACATGAATGGGATGATACATGAGACATGAATTGGTTGACACATGTGACATGAATGGGCAGATACATGAGACATGAATTGGGTAATTCATGAGGCAAGAAAGGGCTGATACATGAGGGATGAATTGGGTGATACTTGCAAATGGTAGAGACTCAACAAGTGCAAATGGTAGAATTAGACAAGTGCAAATGGTAGAATTCAACAAGTGCTAATGGTAGAATTCAACAAAAGCAAATGGTAGAATTCAACAAGTGAAAATGATAGAATTAAACAAGTGCTAATGGTAGAATTCAACAAAAGCAAATGGTAGATTTCAACAAATGCAGATGAGTGATCTTTAAATTGTTAAATCTCATACATAATTTGCTTATTTCTGAAATAAATATTTTGCAAAGGTCATTGTGAAACTGTATCTTACAACAATATATATTTCTTTCCATTACAAGCAAGAGGGCTAAGAACAAATTTTCACAGCTTGAAAACCCCAGATCATTTAAAACTAGATAACCCTAACCAGATCATTTAAAACTAGATAACCCTAACCAGATCATTTAAAACTAGATAACCCTAACCCTAACCAGATCATTTAAAACTAGATAACCCTAACCAGATCATTTAAAACTAGATAACCCTAACCAGATCATTTAAAACTAGATAACCCTAACCAGATCATTTAAAACTAGATAACCCTAACCAGATCATTTAAAACTAGATAACCCTAACCAGATCATTTAAAACTAGATAACCCTAACCAGATCATTTAAAACTAGATAACCCTAACCAGATCATTTAAAACTAGATAACCCTAACCAGATCATTTAAAACCAGATAACCCTAACCAGAACAATTAAAACTAGATAACCCTATCCAGAGCAATTAAAACCAGATAACCCTAACCAGAGCAATTAAAACTAGATAACCCTAACCCTAACCAGATCATTTAAAACTAGATAACCCTAACCAGATCATTTAAAACCAGATAACCCTAACCAGAGCAATTAAAACTAGATAACCTTAACCAGAGCATTAAAAACTAGACAAAACTGAAAACTCAACAAAAAAAAAAGTTATAATAGTCATCCCTAAATTTGTACTCACAATTTGTGCATCTATTTTGTAGGCAGGGGACCGTGACCTTGCTCTTTTCCATTGAGAGATATTTTGTAGCTTGGGATTAGTGTTGAAGAGAACCTGAGGGACACAGAAATGAAAAAATTACAATCTGAAATGTTGAGCATGACTACTTATTGTTTTTTTTTATTTATTAATTGTTACAAGAAAGATATCATTAAAATTAGACATAAACCTCAAGAATGTTTGCATGTGAGCTGATAACCTTTGGTAGTATCATGATAACCTTTGGTAGTATCATGATAACCTTTGGTAGTATAATGATAACCTTTGGTAGTATAATGATAACCTTTGGTAGTATAATGATAACCTTTGGTAGTATAATGATAACCTTTGGTAGTATAATGATAACCTTTGGTAGTATAATGATAACCTTTGGTAGTATAATGATAACCTTTGGTAGTATAATGATAACCTTTGGTAGTATAATGATAACCTTTGGTAGTATAATGATAACCTTTGGTAGTATAATGATAACCTTTGGTAGTATAATGATAACCTTTGGTAGTATAATGATAACCTTTGGTAGTATAATGATAACCTTTGGTAGTATAATGATAACCTTTGGTAGTATAATGATAACCTTTAGTAGTATAATGATAACCTTTGGTAGTATAATGATAACCTTTAGTATTATCATGTTAACCTTTAATAGTATCATGATAACCTTTAGTAGTATCACAGTGTGAGCTGATAACCTTTAGTAGTATCATGATAACCTTTAACAGTATCATGATAACCTTTAGTAGTATCACAGTTTGAGCTGATAACCTTAAGTAGTACTGTGATAAGCTTTAGTAGTACCATGATAACATTTAGAACTATCCTGATAACTTT
The DNA here is from genome assembly GCA_964033795.1 of Lymnaea stagnalis. Taxonomy (NCBI): domain Eukaryota; kingdom Metazoa; phylum Mollusca; class Gastropoda; family Lymnaeidae; genus Lymnaea; species Lymnaea stagnalis. The sequence continues at coordinate 63,970 of CAXITT010001026.1, forward strand.
TAGTAATTTCACAGTGTGAGCTGATAAATTTTAGTAGTATCATGATAACCTTTAGTAGTAATAACCTTTAGTAGTATCATGATAACCTTTAGCAGTATCATGATAACATTTAGAATTATCATGATAAACTTTAGTAGTAACATGATCACCTTTAGTAGTATCATGATAACCTTTAGTAGTATCATGATAACCTTTAGTAGTATCATGATAACCTTTAGTAGTATCACAGTGTGAGCTGATAACCTTAAGTAGTATCATGATAACCCTTATTAGTATCATGATAACGTTTAGTAGTATCATGATAGCCTTTAGTAGCATCATGATAACCTTTAGTAGTACCATGATAACCTTTAGTACTATCATGATAACCTTTAGTAGTATCACAGTGTGTGCTGATAACCTTTGGTAGTATCATGATAACCTTTAGTAGTATCATGATAACATTTAGAAGTATCACAGTGTGAGCTGATAACCTTTAGTAGTATCACAATTAGCAGTAGAAAGAGTTAGTTTTGTGATGTATATCAATGAACAGTTAGCAGTAGAAAGAGTTAGTTTTGTGATGTGTTTCAATCAACAGCAGTAGAAAGAGTTAGGTTTGTGATGTGTATCAATGAACAGTTAGCAGTAGAAAGAATACAGTACCTCCTGTAAGGCATTTAACTTCCTCCTCAGGCAGTCAATTGTCTCATCAGACTTAAGTCTTGCTGACTCCATAGTTTCAGAGTGTCGTAACATTTGCTGCCGAAGTTGGAACTGAAAATGGTGATAACCAAATAAATAGTCGAAAACATTCGGAGGGACTTTTTTAACGGGAAATGTAATTATGAACTAAATATATAATACATTTGTCTTTCGGCTAAAGCACACCAGATGTGACACATGATGTTAATCTACGCTTTCTGTTCAGCATAACACTATCGATCCCAGATCTGGTCCATAAAACAATCTATGTGAGATCTTTCCACAAACTGATGTAAGTACATATTTGAACAAATAATGCAATAATTATTTAGAAATTATGAGTCCATTAATAGCTTACTCACATCTCTAATGTAGCAAACTGTCACCTAAACCTAACACTAACTGTCACCTAAACCTAACCCTAACTGTCACCTAAACCTAACCCTAACTGTCACCTAAACCTAACCCTAACTGTCAACTAAACCTAACCCTAACTGTCACCTAAACCTAACCCTAACTGTCACCTAAACCTAACCCTAGCTGTCACCTAAACCTAACCCTAACTGTCATCTAAACCTAACCCTAACTGTCACCTAAACCTAACCCTAACTGTCACCTAAACCTAACCCTAACTATCACCTAACACTAACTGTCACCTAAACCTAACCCTAACTGTCCCCTAAACCTAACCCTAACTGTCAACTAAACCTAACCCTAGCTGTCACCTAACCCTTACACTAATTGTCACCTAAACCTAACCCTAGCTGTCACCTAAACCTTACACTAACTGTCACCTAAACCTAACCCTAGCTGTCACCTAAACCTAACACTAACTGTCACCTAAACCTAGCCCTAACTGTCACTTAACCCTAACTGTCACCTAAACCTTACACTAACTGTCACCTAAACCTAACACTAGCTGTCAACTTAACCTAACATTAACTGTCACCTAAACCTAGCCCTGTCACTTAACCCTAACTGTCACCTAAACCTAACACTAGCTGTCACCTAAACCTAAGCCTAACTGTCACCTAAACCTAACACTAACTGTCACCTAAACCTAACACTAACTGTCACCTAACCCTCACCCTAACTTTCACTTAAACCTAACCCTAACTGTCACCTAAACCTAACCCTTACTGTCACCTAAACCTAACCCTAGCTGTCACCTAAACCTAACTGTCACCTAACCCTAACTGTCACCTAAACCTAACCCTAACTGTCACCTAAACCTAACCCTAGCTGTCACCTAAACCTTACACTAACTGTCACCTAAACCTAACCCTTGCTGTCACCTAAACCTTACACTAACTGTCACCTAAACCTAACCCTTGCTGTCACCTAAACCTAACACTAACTGTCACCTAAATCTAGCCCTAACTGTCACCTAACCCTAACTGTCACCTAAAAGTCAATGTTCCAATATTTCTAAATATTTTCAAAGACTTTAAAAATATCAAACCAATTGTTTGGAAATTATTGACATACTGATGATTTTTGTGTTCCCAAAAGAATTCGCTAAATATATGCAATAGTAAAACTTAGCCAGTGGTTCTGACTTGTGACTTGTGTCTGCTAAAAAAATTGTGCAATATAGACACATGCAGTCACAAAGTGGGCATAGACCTTGTGTCATAAATTATGTCACATCGTTTATTACACAATGGCAGTCACAAAGTGGGCATAGAAATTGTGTCATAAATATTGTCACATCGTTTATTATACACTGGCAGTTACAAAGTGGGCATAGAACTTGTGTCATAAATTATGTCACATCGTTTATTATGCACTGGCAGTTACAAAGTGGGCATGGGACTTGTGTCATAAATTATGTCACATCGTTTAATATACACTGGCAGTTACAAAGTGGGCATGGGACTTGTGTCATAAATTATGTCACATCGTTTATTATACACTGGCAGTTACAAAGTGGGCATGGGACTTGTGTCATAAATTATGTCACATCATTTATTACACAATGGCAGTCACAAAGTGGGCATGGGACTTGTGTCATAAATTATGTCACATCATTTATTACACAATGGCAGTCACAAAGTGGGCATGGGACTTGTGTCATAAATTATGTCACATCGTTTATTATACACTGGCAGTTACAAAGTGGGCATAGAACTTGTGTCATAAATTATGTCACATCATTTATTACACAATGGCAGTCACAAAGTGAGCATGGGACTTGTGTCATAAATTATGTCACATCATTTATTACACAATGGCAGTCACAAAGTGGGCATAGAACTTGTGCCATAAATTATGCCACATCTCTTATGGCGACTTCGAGTGTCTTGTTCATTCTAATGTTCTTATAGATAAATTAATTGAAAAAAAAGTTGGGTGGGGACTCAGAAAGCTGATTTGTACGTATACATAATAAACAGATGCTATGGGAGCTCAGAAAGCTGATTTGTATGTATACATAATAAACAGATGCTATGGGAACTCAGAAAGCTGATTTGTATGTATACATAATAAACAGATGCTATGGGAACTCAGAAAGCTGATTTGTATGTATACATAATGGGGAGATCCAAAAAATAAACAGATGCTATGGGGGAGAGGTACCAAAACATGGATCTCTAGCTTCCTCAGCAACCAGGTAGTAGGGGTGAACAGCACAAGCTCCTCCTTTATTTGTGTTAGGTCAGGGGTCTCCCGAGGCTCGGTGCTAGGCCCCTGTTGGTTCCTAGCATACATAAACGACCTACCCAAGAAACTGACATCCCAAGCAAGACTGTTCACAGATGACACGGCTGTGTATAGGGCGATCACCAACAGATCTGACCAGGACCAGCTACAACAGGACCTCCATCGGTTAGCTGAGTGGGAGGTGAACTAGGTCATGGTAATTTCACCCTGCCAAGTACCAGACCCTGTCAGTCTCCAGAAGTAGTACCCCTCTACACCACCCTTACAAACTGCATGGTCATATGCTTGACCATTTTCCTCCGTCAGGTACCTTGTGCCTCCCGTCAGGTACCTTGTTCCTCCATCAGGTACCTGGGTGTTACCATTCAAAGAAAGCTCCCCTGGGACAAGCGTAATAACAATGTGTGCAACCAGGCAAACAAGACCCTAGGGTTCTTAAGATAAAATCTAAAGATTAGCAACTCCAGTGTAAAAGAAAATGCCTATACAGCCTATGTGGGGCTGCTTTTAGATTACGCATTTCCAGTCTGGGACCCAGTGACCCAGAGGAGCATAGACAGGTTGTGGGTGGTCCAGCCACAAGCAGCATGCTTTGTCCTAGGCCGCTAATATTTGAAGGACTGCATTCAAGTTAAGACTTTTTTGGGGCCACAAAGGGAAATCTCAAAAGTCTTTTACTGTGCTCTGTTACTTGTCATACTTCTTTTTGTCTTGGTAGCTGATTAAGGCTCTAGGCCTAATGGTCCAAATCTTTTGTCCTGTCTAGGAATTCAAGTTTAGCAAACCTTGCTCTTATATTTTCAAAACCGCTACAGGAACACCTCAAGTGTTGGCAGCATGCTGGAAACACTGGGCTGGTCACCATTGGAGGAAAGACGATGACTATCCAGGCTCTCCATAATCTATGAGACACAACATGGGCTAGTCCACTGCTCCAGCATTAAAAAGAAACATGTCCCTCTCCATCCTACACAGTGATGAGCCCATGACAGGCAGTTCCAGCTCAAGTAGCAAGAATACAGTACAGGAACTGCTCATTCCTACCAAAGACAATCAGGGACTGGAACAAGCTTCCAAAAGAAACAGTTGAGACTACTACACTTGACACATTTGCGTCTTTGGCTTCTGTATTCCAACCCCCAGTTCATAATACCATCGCTGAGTAGCCCTTGCAACCAGTGAAGTATCCTATTAAATATCAGGCACAGAAACATCACAAACCCCTCTACATAATTAGGCACCAGAACTATCTATACATAAATCATGAGCCCACAAAATATAAAAGAAGAAGAAGAGGTATGAAAAGATTACTTTTTGCATATGTAATATAAGGATGGACGCCCCAAATTTATAAAGCCCCAACCTCCCTCACACCCTGCCCCTAAACCTTACCCTCAGATAATCCTGCTCCTCTGCAAGTCTTTCTCTCAGTGTTGATTTTTTCAATTTGTCTCTCAAATGAAGATTGCACTTGTCGTCAGGGCCAAAGATCAATTCCACTGCTGAGATATTTTCTTTGTTGTTTTCAGGCTGCACAAAACAAAAAATCACCATCATAAATGATTACATTGTCCAATGAATAGTCCTCGGTATGTTTCATCATATGTTAAACTTGATATAAACTTAAAAAGGGAAAAATATCTTATTTTTAAAATTAATTTCAAGGGGTTACTTTATTTTTTAAATTATTTTATGCATAATCTATTGAAATCATAAATGCAATTATTATTGACTCTATAATATATCTATTAATACATAATAAATAATTAAAATAATTCAGTTTTAGCTCTAGTCATTGGATTATTTCTTTTTGTCAATTGTTGATGTACCACTAGTAGTTAACCCTAACCCTAACCACTAGTAGTTAACCCTAACCCTAACCACTAGTAGTTAACCCTAACCCTAACCACTAGTAGTTAACCCTAACCATAACCACTAGTAGTTAACCCTAACCCTAACCACTAGTAGTTAACCCTAACCCTAACCACTAGTAGTTAACCCTAACCCTAACCACTAGTAGTTAACCCTAACCCTAACCACTAGTAGTTAACCCTAACCCTAACCACTAGTAGTTAACCATAACTTCAGAGGGATTTACACAGATATCAAACTACATTTAAAATGATATGTACAGTATTTTACAGATAATAAGAAGCACTTTATCTTTGAAATGGCCTCCAAAATTCAGGTGCCTCTTATACTCGAAATTAACATAAAAATAGCAACAATGTTTTTTTTTTTTTTAAATTGTTAAAAAATTAAGGTGCGTCTTATGGTCCGTATCGTCTTTTAGTCTGTAAGATATAGTATATGATTATACAGGTTCCAGAGGAAAAAGATAAATGTAGCATTGGTTAACAAGCAAGCTAAAATATTATCAGAACAACTAGCATACAAAGATTATAATGGAAATAAACGTTCCAATAAATTATAATAGTGTCCACATGGATTGCAATCATCAAGTTAAAGTTGAGTCACTCTGTAAAGATGATAAATGTTTGTATTTTTAATAGAAGATTAGTGATACTAAATGGTAGGTAAACATTTCTTTAGCTATAGTAACCCATTGACAGACCACAGATCTATAGTTACCCATTGACAGACCAAAGATCTATAGTTACCCATTGACAGACCAAAGATCTATAGTTACCCATTGACAGACCACAGATCTATAGTTACCCATTGACAGACCAAAGATCTATAGTTACCCATTGACAGACCACAGATCTATAGTTACCCATTGACAGACCAAAGATCCATAGTTACCCATTGACAGACCAAAGATCTATAGTTACCCATTGACAGACCACAGATCTATAGTTACCCATTGACAGACCACAGATCTATAGTTACCCATTGACAGACCACAGATCTATAGTTACCCATTGACAGACCACAGATCTATAGTTACCCATTGACGGACCACAGATCTATTAGTTACCCATTGACGGACCACAGATATTATAGATAATAGAATAGTAATAAACAGTATCCAGATATTAAACAGCATCATTGTTTTCATTAGTGTACATTAACTGCATCATTGTTTTCATTAGTGTACATTAACTGCATCATTGTTTTCATTAGTGTACATTAACTGCATCATTGTTTTCATTAGTGTACATTAACTGCATCATTGTTTTCATTAGTGTACATTAACTGCATCATTGTTTTCATTAGTGTACATTAACTGCATCATTGTTTTCATTAGTGTACATTAACTGCATCATTGTTTTCATTAGTGTACATTAACTGCATCATTGTTTTCATTAGTGTACATTAACTGCATCATTGTTTTCATTAGTGTACATTTTTCTTGACATGTTTGAAAAATTTAATTGTTAGTTAATTATGTAGTAACAACAAAGATGTACAGAAAGGGCAATAACACTTGAACTAGGTGGAAAACAAAAATATTTCTTTTAAAATACAGAGTTGTGTGACCTTCCCAATGTATTCTGTAATTACTAATTACACAATACTGGTAAAAATATCCAGAACTATATCAGGTTTCTAAGTTATGATGATGAGATTTGTAGGTTTTACATACTAACAATATACTAACAAGATTTGTAGGTTGTACATACTAACAATATACTGATGAGATGTGTAGGTTGTACATACTGACAACATACTAACATAAGTAAATCTGTGGAACAGTTGGGAAAACTAAAGCATTATTTTATTGCCAGTTATTAATTAGTGAAGAGAAAAAAAGTCCCACAATAGCTGAAGAGAATTTTTATAAAGTAAAATTAAAGATGTTATCTAAATCTACTCAGAGTTAGAGATATGATTATATCATGAGGATACACATTCAAGAAGTAAAGATACAAGTGTAAATGGAAAGCTAAAATTAGTAGGAAGAAACACAGATTTTGGTTTTAAATGATAGTTGGGAGAGGGTAATAAATGTGGATTTACAGAAGCATCAGATAAGCTGTGCTGTGTGTTAGACTGAAAAGTTTCATCTATTAATGTCTGAGGGTGATCTTCTCCCCAGCTTTGATATTGTGATGAAAAATTCAAATCTTCTCTACTCCAGTTCAGTGCATTGTACATGTCATCAAGTTGTTTGTTTAACATTGCTTGGGAGGCCAGCTGTTGAGATGTAAGTGTGCATAGTTAACATTGCTTGGTAGACCAGATGTTGAGATATTGGTGTGCATAGTTAACATTGCTTGGTAGGCCAGATGTTGAGATATTGGTGTGCATAGTTAGCATTGCTTGGTAGGCCAGATGTTGAGATATTGGTGTGCATAGTTACCATTGCTTGGTAGGCCAGATGTTGAGATGTAAGTGTGCATAGTTAACATTGCTTGGGAGGCCAGATGTTGGGATGTAAGTGCACACAGGCAAAACTGAGTCTATAATAAAAGATTTAATTTTTTGAAATCTTCTGTTTCAATATGTGAAAGACATCTCACCATCAAATTTACCCCAAAATAGAAAAACAGTGATCAATAAAAATTATTTTTAATGCCAAATAACAAAAATGTTGTTTTTTGGGGAGTAATTTGTTGAGTGGGATTAACTTGTTGTGTGGGGATTAATTTGTTGTGTGAGGAGTAATTTGTTGTGTGGGGATTAACTTTTTGTGTGGGGATTAATTTGTTGTGTGAGGAGTAATTTGTTGTGTGGGGAATAATTTGTTAAGAGGAGTTTGTTGTATGGGGAGGAATTTGATGTATGGGGAGCATTTTGTTACATGAGGATGTGGGGAGCTAAAATATTCAACAATTCACTGAGACAAAAGGGACAGTAATGTAAAATATAAAAGTATACTTTAAAAATATTTGAAAATTTAAAAAAGTGGAAAAGAATAGTAAAATAAAATAATTTTTTAAAAATATAAAACAAAAGTTTTAATTAATCTACAACCAAAAAAAACTAATTAATGTTAACATCTGGCTGCTTTCCCATGAAAAAAAAATTGATTGTTAAAACTAATTGTAACTACTATGAAGGCAGAAATTTTTAAACATAATATTTAAACGTCTCTGTTCCTCCTGACCTGTGCTTTAGTTAAAATGACTTCCTTCTTAGCTTGTGACAGTTCAGCTTCAAGGCTATTAGCTCTATTAAAATGCTTTTCAGCTAGCGTCTGCAGCTCAGTCACTTGACTGAAAGAACGGTTTTCCACCTGTTTCACTTCCTGTATGATATTTTCATAAATCGGTGAATCCCTTATTAATGTTAAGTCATAAAAAGGCGCATGGTGGTGGTTTCCAAGAGACTGTTTATCATGAATTTTGTACATTAATTAAACTTTAAAATTTGACAAATTACGTGAGCCAAAAATGCTCACAGAGTTATCGCCTTATGAAGACTTAGAGAATTGTACACTATAGAAATAAATACATTTTCAGAAAATGAATGAAAGGTTAGGTTTCCATGGACCTATATTTTGTGTCGGAGCAAGTCGGGAGAATTGTCACTGGCACCCTGTCAAGAGGATTCCTCAGAGCTACTGATCACTCAGATCAGTGTTTATCGCTAAGTGGTACTGGGCACTTCTGGCCTCTACATAAACACAACAATTTAAGTACTAAGCCTATCCAGGCTAAGTGGTAGTGGCACTCCTGGCCTCTACATAAACACAAAATCACAAGTACTAAGCCTATCCAGGCTAAGTGGTACTGGGCACTCCTGGCCTCTACATAAACACAACATCACAAGTACTAGCTAGTGACAGGGATGAAATTAACCTCTAGTTACATTGACCTGCCTGAGGCTTCTTTTCATCATCATCATCATCATCATCATCATGTCCCTAAGTCTTTGGACGGTTGGGGTGCCACAGATGACATGTGAACTCTCCTCCTCTATTCGTCTCTGTCTTCTGAACATCTCACAGCATCGCCTAGTTTCAGCCCCGTCCACTCTTTGATGTTGTCTTCCCATCTTTTTCTCTGTCTTCCTCTTCTTCTCCCTCCTCTTGTGGTGCCCTGCATGATTTCTTTGGCGAGCCCTTGTTTCCTTGTCACGTGGCCATACCATTGTAGTTTGCACTTTTTTACAGTCACCATTAGGTCATCTTACTGCCCAATTGCCTGACGAACCCTTTCCTTCACTTGATCATTGGAGATATGGTCCCTATAGCAGATGCCAAGAATGCTTCTGAAACATCTCATCTCCTTCGCTTTTATTTTCCTTTCAAGTTCAGCTGTTAATGTCCAGGATTCGCCGCATACAGGAAAATGGAGAGACTAGTGACAGCATCAGCCTGATTTTGGTGCTGGGGGCTATATTTTTGTCGTTCCATAATTTCTTGAGCATCTTTAGTGCTGTTGTGGTGTGGGCAATCCTGGACATCAGTTCTGGCTTGGAGCCTTCTTCTGAGACTCTTGCTCCAAGGTATTTGAAGCTGTCTACAGTCTCTAGTCTTTCTTCCCCAACCTTAATTTCAGTGGTGTTATTTGTCATCAGTTTTGTTTTTTCGGCACTGATTTGAATGCCATAGGACGATGAAGTCATGTTGAGGTGCTTAACTAGGTTGGGGAGCTCTTCTTTGTTCCCAGCCAGTCCGTCAATGTCATCTGCAAAGCGTAGGTTGGTGATTGTTCTGCCACCAATGCTGACTGTCCTTTCCTGTGCTTCCAGAGCATCTGAAATAATAACAGGGTGGGGGAGAGCAAGCAGACTTGTCGTACTCCAACCGTGGTCTTGAACCATTCTCCGATGTTGTTGTTGAAGAAGACTGCACTGGTGGCCTTATCATAGAGGTTGCATATCATTATGGTTAGGTTTGTGTTGATGTTGTAGTGCCTCATGGCGGCCCATAAAGCAGCATGCCAAACCCTGTCAAATGCTTTCTTGAAATCCACAAAGACGTGGTATAGGTTTTGTTGGTGTTGAGCATATTTCTCACGTAGTATTTGGAGGTTTAGGATCTAAATTTACATGACATCAAATGCTACATGTATATGGCATGAAAGGCTACAATTTCATGTAATTAAATGCTACATTCACATGTCATCAAATGTTACATTTACCAGACATCAAATACAACATTTACCTGTTTGGTCTGTTCAAGGTTCTCCTGGAGATCTCTAAGTGCATTCTCAAGCTCACTTCTCTCTTTTGTCATTTTTTCTTGCATCTACAAATCAATGTTTACAGTAAAAAGCAACTAGAGATTATAAGAGTGCTCAAGACAAGGCAATATTTCCAAAACTTCAAAGCTGCAACACAAGCACTTATTTAAATGTAACCAGTCGCCCAAGAAATGTGTTTACACAGGAAGCTTGCATTACAATAAAAATTTATGGTGATTTATTGTACAGAAAAAAGGTTTTTGCAGAATTGAAACCAAAGAACACTGTGATGAACTGAAACCCTAAAAAATTGTGCAGAATTGAAACCAAAGAACACTGTGCAGAACTGAAACCAAAGAACACTGTGCAGGTTGAGACTAAATATCACAACATTTATTATTCCACAAAATTACACAGGTGAGGATTTAAAAAACACAGCAAAATAGGCCGACCTCATTTTTATTTTAAATATGATTTTTTGTAATGTTAAAAATTGCTTAACTCTCTTTTATTGTATTTCATCAGATTTGATCAGATTTCATCAGATTTGATCAGATTTCATCAGATTTGATCAGATTATGCTCATTAGTTTTTTAAAAATTATGAGACTTTCAAACTTTAATTCGATATACCAAGTCCAGCTACAACAAAAATGAAATTAGGACTGCATAGACTCATCTGGTGTGTAAAATTGATTCTTAATTTTTTTAGAGGTGAAAGAAAAGTCTCAAATTGTTAAAACAATTTTAAAAAAGGGTCTCAAATTGTTAAAACAATTTTAAAATTCTGAGTGAAAAAAGGTAATTATTTGTGACATTCTTTCTTGTTTCTTTTTTATCCATACTAGAACATAATGGATATCCATGGATACACTAGAGTCTGTATAAAGTATATTTAAGCTGGTCATATATCTCTGCATTGTTGGGATCCTTCTTATCTAGGCTCTATATAAGCTTTCTCTCTGAATTAAATTAATCAAAGATATTTCTTTCTTCAGTCTGTCATACTAATATTTTAGCTCTTGGTGTCTCATTCAATGACTTACTTCAAATGCCTCTTTTTGAAGTTTCTGCACATCATCATATGATGTTGATAAGGCTTTAGCCAGCTCAGTCTTTTCAACAGTTCTTTCTCTCAGATCTTGCTCTGTATTCAGATTTGATACAAATAAATTAAATTATAGTTTCACTTTTTGCCCAATTTTAGATTATTAATACCATAATGTCTAGGGCATAATTTTCTAGTAACAATTGGACTGTAATATCTAGTACAGAAATTATTTTTCTCACCCATTTCATAAATCATAAGCAAAGACATGAAAAATTTGGTTGAATGTAAGACATTGTATTTATCACTAAACTTGTGTATAATCAAACAAGGAGTTTGTCCGGCAGTTAAATTCAAAGAGCAATATCAGGAAGTTTGTGTAACTTCAATACAAGGTAAATGGTTCTCAATATAATTACCCAAAATTTGACAGACTTTGTTCAATTCCAAACATTTATCTTTATTGTATTGCATTTCATCAGTATTTTTCTGTGGAGAAAACCAAACTGAATGCATGAAATTCAAATAGGTCATTGGGTGGTTTCAACAACTAGCAACAGGTTATTGGGTGGTTTGAACAGCTACCAATAGGTCATTGTGTGGTTTTAACAGCTAGCAATAGGTCATTGGGTGGTTCCAAAAGCTAGCAATAGGTCATTGGATGTTTCAGCAGCTAGCACTAGGTCATAGGGTGGTTTCAATAGCTAGCAATAGGTCATTGGGTGGTTCCAAACGCTAGCAATAGGTCATTGGTGTGGTTTCAAAAACTAAAAATAGGTCAAAGGGTGGTTTCAACAGGTGGCAATAGGTCATTGGGTGGTTTCAACAGCTAGCAATAGGTGAATTGGTGGTTCCAACAGCTAGAAATAGGTCACTGAGTGAATTTAAAAGCAAGCAATAGGTCATTGGGTGGTTCCAAAAGCTAGCAATAGGCCATTGGATGGTTTCAACAGCTATTAATAGTTCATTGGGTGGTTTCAACAGCTAGCAATAGGTCTTTGGGTGGTTTCAACAGCTAGCAATAGGTTATTGGGTGCTTTTACCAGGTTGCAATTGGTCATTGGGTGTTTTCAACAGCCAGCAATAGGTCATTCTTACATATTAACTCTGCGTGGTTGGCCTAGTGAATTTATAATCTATCCACTTGGTTTTTATCACACATCTATTTCTGAATTCTTTATTGCATTTATCATAATTACAGGAGCATGATGCATCCATTTTTAAATAAATAAAATTTGCATATAACATTGAGAAGGGTTTTTAATAATATACAAAAAAGAGTTATGTGCTAATATATTATGTTGACAAAATAGTTTTTACGAAATTAAAAATTCTGCCGCTGTGAAACTAACCTGCAGTTCGGTGTATTCTGTTTTCATGGCTTCAAGCTCCTCTTGTTTGGCTGTTAACTCTTCTCTAACAAGCTGAAGATCTGAGTTAGCATTGTCCACCAGCTGAAACCACCAATAAATATTGACCTTAAGACACAATCCTTAATTTGGGCTACGTGCGGAGATACTGATCTTCCATAGAGCACCTCCCAAGGTGGCGGATAGCGGACAGCTCACCAGATATGGTGGGTAACAGGGAGAAAAAATACCAGCGACTGACCAAAATCAGAAACTACTGTCTTGTAGGAAGTGGAGGAATCCTCAAAAGTTAGGGACCCGACCCAATACAAAGGCAGCTACCCTGAGAGCTGCAAGGAGTATCCTCCCACCCCCTCCCCCTTCCTGATGGTTGTGCGCACATAAAAAAATCAAATGTTATGAAAGCTAATTTTGGATTTCAACCTATGCCTAAAAAAATGTAGAGAAGGACTTAATCAGCTGGGGCTTTGGGGTTAGGGTTAGAGAAGGACTTACAGAAGCTGGGGGTTTGGGGTTAGGGTTAGAGAAGGACTTACACCAGTTGGGGCTTTGGGCATGGAGGCAGAAAGCCATGGATCAATTCGAATGTAAGGAAGTGGTGGAGCAGGTGAGGGCCCAACATAGGCTGTAGCATCACTGATGAGGATGACTTAATTTGGGGCTTCAGGTACTTTATTTACATTAATATGTGTCTGTCTTTTATTTATTAATATTAATATGTGTTTCTGTCTTTTATTTATTAAGATTTAATATTGTATTAGAAAATAATTGTGAGTAACAAGCCAAAACATTCTGCTTTTTCAACTTAGAATTAATTAAGAGCTTAAAATAATACAAACAAATTGATTTTACCCTGATTAATCTGGTTTCTTCTTTCTCAACATCTTTACGCAGCTTGTTTAGTGCCTGAAATAAGAAATAATATTTTATTGTTTATGTATCTTAAGAGCATGGAATGAAGTACTTGACGCATAGAAAGCAGTTTAAATACAGAAATGTTTACCAATGTAACAACAGCCTTTAATAGGTATTGTTTTCAACTGTTGTTCAGGATGGCTAGCCACCACACCTGTTAATTTGGTGTTCAACTGTTGTCCAGGATGGCTAGCCACCACACCTGTTAATTTGGTGTTCAACTGTTGTCCAGGATGGCTAGCCACCACACCTGTTACTTTGGTGTTCAACTGTTGTCTAGGATGGCTAGCCACCACACCTGTTACTTTGGTGTTCAACTGTTGTCCAGGATGGCTAGCCACCACACCTGTTAATTTGGTGTTCAACTGTTGTCCAGGATGGCTAGCCACCACACCTGTTACTTTGGTGTTCAACTGTTGTCCAGGATGGCTAGCCACAACACCTGTTACTTTGGTGTTCAACTGTTGTCCAGGATGGCTAGCCAC
>CAXITT010001026.1:79051-168929 GCA_964033795.1 Lymnaea stagnalis
AGAGAGGGAGGGGGAGGGAGAGGGAGAGAGAGAGGGAGAGAGGGAGAGAGAGAGAGAGAGAGAGGGAGGGAGAGAGAGAGACAGAGAGACAGAGAGAGACAGAGACAGAGACAGAGAGAGACAGAGAGAGACAGAGAGAGAGAGTGAAACTATAAGGGCAAAGTCCACATGGATTTAACATATGACCCTAACTCTAACACCCACACTTGTTGACCCGCCAGGACCAACAAAGAAACTATAAAGGCTAAATCCACCTGACTGAACATATGACCTTGACCTGCAGGGACCAACAGTGAAAATATAAAGGCTAAGTCCACATTGGTTGGACATATGACCTTGAGCAAGTATAGCATTCATAATGATGATATTAGCAGTATTTTGGGGACATTTGTATTGCATTAATATACAGCAGTATTTTGGGGACACTTGTATTGCATTAATATACAGCAGTATTTTGGGGACACTTGTACTGCATTAATATACAGCAGTATTTTGGGGACAATTGTATTGCATTAATTATACAATCTTAATTTTACAGTATTCCATTTTGTATGTATATTATTTAACAAAGGAATGAACTATGAAGTTAAATGTAAATACCCTTAGTGAATAAAATACTTGCAATTTGTTTTTCCTTTAACAAAGACTTCATTTCAGTCTATATGTAAATAGATAGGTTATTATGTTTGTGTGCTAATTCGGCTAAATTAGATTAATCCCCTAGACAAAGTGCCAAGAGGATATCTCATACGAGAGATCGTATGACCACATGTAAAACCAAAGTCAGTTCACAACAGTATGATGACAACTATGATTACTCTTGTCTCTTGTAAATGGTCTTAATTGTATCAGTATGATGACAACTATGACGTACTCTTGTAAATGGTCTTAATTGTATCAGTATGATGACAACTATGACGTACTCTTGTAAATGGTCTTAATTGTATCAGTATGATGACAACTATGACGTACTCTTGTAAATGGTATTAATTGTATCAGTATGATGACAACTATGACATACTCTTGTAAATGGTCTTAATTGTATCAGTATGATGACAACTATGACGTACTCTTGTAAATGGTCTTAATTGTATCAGTATGATGACAACTATGACGTACTCTTGTAAATGGTCTTAATTGTATCAGTATGATGACAACTATGACGCACTCTTGTAAATGGTCTTAATTGTATCAGTATGATGACAACTATGACGTACTCTTGTAAATGGTCTTAATTGTATCAGTATGATGACAACTATGACGTACTCTTGTAAATGGTCTTAATTGTATCAGTATGATGACAACTATGACGTACTCTTGTAAATGGTCTTAATTGTATCAGTATGATGACAACTATGTTTTGTTATTTTGTGTTGTTGTTCTCATCAGCCTAGATGTCAATCTTGTGAACAGACGGTCTATAATACCACCAGCACTGGAACAATGGGTGGGTGACATGGGCAGCACCGATACAACCTTAAGGGCACCAAAACAACCATGGGGGCACAAATACAACCATGGGGGCACCAATACAACTATGGGAGGACCACTACAACCTTAGGGGCACCAATACAACCTTGGATGCTTTATTTTTAGAGACGTTCTTTATGCTTTTGGTCTAGGTAATGGGGGTGTCAACATTAAGGGGGTGTCAACATTTAGGGGGTGTCAACATTAAGGGGGTGTCAACATTAATCGGGTGTCAACATTAAGAGGGTGTCAGCATTAAGGGGGTGTCAACATTAAGGGGGTGTCAACATTAATCGGGTGTCAGCATTAAGGGGGTGTCAACATTAAGGAGGTGTCAACATTAAGGGGGTGTCAACATTAAGGGGGTGTCAACATTAAGAGGTCCGCCACATGGTGCTGAAAAGCCTATTTGCGGTTCTGAATACCAGACACTTTACTAAAATATACGGCTATTTGTAACCGTTTTAAAAGCAAATAAGACAGAATTAACAACCAATAACACTTACAATGGAAGTCTCTTGATTTTCCATCTCCCTTTCAGAGAGAGTTCTTAGCAAGTCCTGCAACTCCTTGTACTTGGTCTTCTCTTGTCTGGAATGTTCCTCATGAGTCACAGAACTGTGCCGTATTTGTTCATTGAGATGTTCAAGTTCAAGTTTGGCTTGATCTCTTTGATGGAATGTGTTCCTTACATCCTGAATATTACAAGCATTCCATTAAATAGGAGAATAGATACATGGAATGTGTACCTTACGTTCTAAATATCATAAGCATTCCATTTAATAAGAGAATAGATACAGTTTGATCCTTCATCATCATCATCATGTCCTTTAGTCCTTGGACCGTTGGGGCGCCACAGGTGACATGTGAACTACCCTCCTCCATTCGTCTCTGTCTTCTGCACTACGCACAGTTTGATCCTTCATCCCAACCAAATAGTTTAATTCTTTGAAAGCATTCCTAGTGACCCCGACATCATATTAAAGAACAACCTTTCAAAACATAACTTTTAGTCTATGTCTGTACATTTAAAATATTTATTTCAGTCTGTGTCTGTAGATTTAAAATATATATTTTAAGTGTGTCTGTACATTTAGAATATATATTTAAGTTTGTGTCTGTAGATTTAAAAGAAAGATTTTAGTCTGAGTCTTTAGATTTAAAATACTTTATAAAACTAAAGTTTTTTTTTGACAAGCTTTTATTTAAAAAGTGATTTTATCTGTTTGATTGTCTGTTAGTCTGGGTTAAAACTTATAATTCATATTTTTGACCTATCTGAACTATCAGCTGAACTTGAATTTTAGCAAGATGACTCAAACCCATTGACAATCAAACATTTCCTAATCAGTGGGTCACCAGTAACTTCCTCTAACCATTGAGTGACCCATGCCAGTCCAATCTTGCATTTTATTTTTGCCCCCATTCCCTGATCTCCAACTGAAACTTTGTCGAATTTGAATAAAGAGTACAAAATAAAAACATTTTAAAGAAACTTTTTCAAACCCATGCATATGACTTTGCTTCAACCTACACTCTTATCAAAAGCCTTTTCCTCAACCCATACTCTTATCACAAGCCTTCGCCTCAACCTACACTCTTATCACAAGCCTTACCTCAACTCACACACTACTGTTTTTGTAAATCGTTCAGGACCTTCAAGTAATCATCATTTTATTTCTAGGACAGAACCGTGACTGCCTTGTCATACCTTACTAAATCATCAGTGGTATATATGGATAAGATGTTAAATCTAAAGTACCTGATCCAATCCACTCATTTGATCCTCAGCTTCACGGATTGTGTCTTGTAAAATTTTAAGTTCTTGTTTACTCTCTGTAGAAAATATTTCAATTTACAACAATAACAAATATTTCAATTTACAAAAAATTTTAATACTTTAAATAGGTTTGTTTTACTAGCTAAAATGTAATTATTTGTTAATAATAACTGCTTTTAATCATTGAGAAAAACTATGCTCCGAATTGCTTACATTCTTATAAAATAAGGGAAGTTACCTTAGCAGTCACAGGTAACTAAATCATTATCCTTTGAAATAAACAGGAATTGGACAGTGAATGCTGTGCTTGTGTTTCCAGTCATATAATTAAAGTTAAACTAACTGCTTTCTACAATCAAATATTAATTCAAGAAAGAAATGTACAAACATAGAATTACCTTTGATATTTTGTTTTAGGGACTGTATATCCTTCTGCATTGCCTCTCTTTGAATTTCAGCATCCTCCATTTCTCTTTCTCTGACTCTCAGCTCAGCTTCCACAATTTCTAATCTGCTGCTGGTTGAGTCCATTTTCTCTTCCATCGCCCTTTGGTTTCTGGATTAAAATCACAATCAAATTTCCATATTTGTCAACAAAAAAAATTAAATTTGAATATTTATTCAAAAAAAGTGAAAATGATCTACCTCATTAAACATTTCTGAGACATAAATCTGTAAAAATGTGTTTTCAATGTCATTGTTTAACTTTATTCTTTCCATATCTTAACTTTATTCTTGTGCTTTCTTTTAATGTGATTGTTTAACATTTTTCTTGTTGCATCTTTCAATGTCATTGTTTAACTTTTTTCTTGTTGTATCTTTCAGTGTCATTGTTTAACTTTTTTCTTTTTGTATCTTTCAGTGTAATTGTTTAATCTTGTGAATTTAATGTTAAGAAATATTTTGTATAGACTATCTGACAATGCAAAAATGTATTTTGTTTTTTCAATTTTTTTATTTTTTTGTTATTAAAAAAATGTCAGTCAAGAAAAAATAAATGTAAATGTTATTATGGGCCACAGGATGAATAAATTGTAGAAAAAATTTTTTTATGCCAGTGAAAATAGGTGAGGATTATGCCATTAGTGTTACCATGGTAACAAAAAAAGATTACATGAAATAAAAAATTTCAGATAGAATTTTTTTTTAAATGAAGGCTTTCATTTATATATTAAAAAAATAAATCAATAGAGAGGACTGCTCGGATCCTTATTTGCTACCTGGTTTAACCAGCTCAACAACCCATTTGACTTAAGAAGTTAATCCCATTTCTGCCGATGCTCATTAATTTATGTTTAAGTACTTGAATTTGACAAATAAATCTGTTCCTTTTTGGCTTATTTTCAATTTATTGATAAATGAACTGTTGATCAATAAACTGAATGTTATGTATTACTTGGGTAATCCCCTTTAACTTTCTATTTGTCTTTCAGTCTGACCTCTCAATATTTGAATTGTCGCCTATGGTAATACAGACCTGTTTACTCTTAAGTTTTTGGCATACAATGTACTATTTTAAGGTGTATACATTATATATACTGTATGTTTATTTTTTTACCATTAAGCTAATGTATTGAACATTTTTGTGATGATGTACGATTTTAAGAGTTTGAGGGTAAACAGGTATGGTAATATTGTATGAAATAAGATTCAACAGTGATTGCTGCACTAAAAGATTTTGACGTTTTTGGTTATTGACAAACCGGTAGATTTTTTTGACCACACCAAAACTTTGTTTAAAATTAGTCGTGCTGACCTCCTCATGGTGTTCAACTTTTCATCTAAATTTTTGTAGTTCTCCTCCAGGAGGTCACGGTCACGGGTCAGCATAGCGATGCGGTCATCGAGGTTCTGTTTTTCATTGTTTAACTGGTCCACCTCCAAACGCTCCCGTTCTATGGCTTGCCTCAGTCGTTCCAAGTCTGCAGATTTCCTAACAGTTTCAGCATTCAGCTGTTCCAGATCAGTTTTTTCCTGACATAAAAATATCAGTCATGACATGACATTTTTGCATTAAACACGAAGTCATGGTACAATATCATTTCATTAATTTTCAAAAAATTATTCAAATAAATATCAATTTCATTCATTTGTATTCAAGATAAAAGTGTAAAGGCTTTAAGTATTTTGTCCTCATTCATGATTTCCTGCAACTGTCAATTATTTTTGGTAGGTTATTTATTTATTTATTTATTTAGGCATTTTTATATAGCGCTTATCATAAAGCTCTAAGCGCTTTACAGTTATTAAAACATGTAAACTAAGTAAATACAAATGAGACACTAGGATAGTAACTACTATTCTATAGAAACAATGAAAATGGCTATAAAAAGAGGACACTTTGACACTTCAGGATTAAACCGAAACAGAAAATTAGGTAGGGCAAGGAGGGTGCATCACAGGTCATAGGCGGACCTAAACAGATGAGTTTTAAGGGACTTTTTGAAAATGGACGAGGTTTCACTATGACGTATATGGAAGGGGAGCTGGTTCCAGAACGTGGGCCCATGGAAGCAGAAGGAGCGTTCACCGATGGTCTTAGTTTTAGTTCTTGGGATTGAGAGGGTTCTACTGTCAATGGAAGAACGTAGTTGTCTTGTGGGGATGTAAGGAAGCAACAGTTCAGAGAGATAGACAGGAAAGTGAGGGTCAGTGAACGAGTTGAAGCAAAGATTGGAAGACTTGTATTTGATGCGAGAGGATATTGGAAGCCAGTGGAGTTGCCGCATGTGTGGTTGAATGTGGTCATGTTTCTTTAATTTAAAAATGAGTCTGTAGGTTACAGTGAGTTCACATAATGCCATGATTTGTACCACACGTCTGCCATCTGTAAGTTTTAGCTTTATAAACTGCTTCTTTTAAATTGAACTTCCAAAATGGCCATGAAACTATAATAAACGGATAATGTATAAATTCTTGAAGATAAATATTTTTCTACTGCTGCAAAATAAAATATTTCTTTATATGTGTACATTTGTCAATAATTCAATATACAATTTTTTAATGAAAGAAACCTCCAGCAAAGCTCTCTGAGTTCTCTCCAACTCCAGTAATTTCTGACTGTGTTGAGCCTTCACACTGTCCAGTTCGGTTTGTTCAAGTTTCTGCATCTCAAATGTGTGCTTCAGCTCTGACTTGTTCTTGTTGACGTTGTTCATCAGTCGCTGTAATACCTCCTCTTCCTGTTCTATCTCCTCCTTCAGTTTCTGAAGCTCTACCCTCTTTGTCTTGAGATGAGAACTAAGGTCCGCCTTCTGATGGTTCAGATTGTCAATATCATCATGGCAGTCCTGGACAAATCAAAATTTAGTTTAACTTGGAATATTTTAAACATGATTTCATGAGCAGCCTTTTCAATTAATTCTTAAAAACAAATAAAAATCCCCTGCTTTGAAATCCTTGATTACCTAATAAAGCTTTGAAATCCTTGATTACCTAATGAAGGTTTGAAATCCATGATTACCTACTGATTTCCCTAAATAAAACCATCATCATGGTCATATTTTTTAAATTTACTAACCAAAATTTCCCTTCATTCAACACAATATAAATTGACAAACCATAAATTCCCTCAAATACACCTTAATTTATCCTTAAATCTAAAAACATTAATTTTCCCCAACACGTACAAACCTTAATTTCCTCTTGTGCGTGCAAACCTTAATTGTCTCTTGTATATACAAAACTTGATGTTCATTTACATATACATACCTTGATTTCCCTATGCCTTGCTGCTATATCAGACTCAGCATCCTGCAGAACACGATTGAACTCTTGCTGTTTTCTTTCCTGTGCTTCTGCAAACAACTGGATTTCTGTTTTCTTCCTGCCGACCTGTTGATCCAACTTCTCCAACTCTTGTTTGCTATGCTCAATCTGGATAGAAATTAGAATTTCTTTAAGGCATTCAATCATTCAGTGACGCAGTAATTAAAAAATAAGAAATGTCTATATAATAATACATTGACTTCAACTTTTCAGGCAGACATTCTTTAAAGACATAATAATTTGTAAATGGAACTTTACAACAGCAATGTATTTTCATTTAATTCCCATTAAATTCTCAGTGCTACAAGGATAAGGTGAGCCAGGATGTAATGAAGGAGTTCAGCAAGGATGTAATGAAGGAGTTCAGCAAGGATGTAATGAAGGAGGTCAGCAAGGATGTAATAAAGGAGTTCAGCAAGGATGTAATGAAGGAGGTCAGCAAGGATGTAATAAAGGAGTTCAGCAAGGATGTAATGAAGGAGTTCAGCAAGGATGTAATGAAGGAGTTCAGCAAGGATGTAATGAAGGAGTTCAGCAAGGATGTAATGAAGGAGTTCAGCAAGGATGTAATGAAGGAGTTCAGCAAGGATGTAATGGAAGGGTTCAGCAAGGATGTAATGGAAGGGTTCATCAAGGATGTAATGGAAGGGTTCAGCAAGGATGTAATGAAGGAGTTCAGCAAGGATTTAATAGAGGAGTTGAGTAAGGATATAATGGAGGAGGTCAGCAAGGATGTAATGGAAGGGTTCAGCAATGATGTAATGGAGGAGTTCAGCAATGATGTAATGGAGGAGTTCAGCAAGGATGTAATGGAGGAGTGCAGCAAGGATGCAATGGAGGAATTCAGCAAGGATGTAATGGAGGAATTCAGCAAGGATGTAATAGAGGAGTTGAGTAAGGATGTAATGGTGAAGTAAGGCTGGCATAAAAAAGTTAACTTCTAAAAATAGATGACTGACCATTGTAATCTGCTGTCATTATGTTTTGTAGCCGTGTATTTGCTACAGATATTAATTGTTATTGCTATAGATATTATTTTCTATTGAACAAACATGCTGATCACGATATCACAGCCGATCATTGGTAAAATAAAGTTACTAGTGAAATTTTATATGACTCAAACACCAAGTCAGATTGCCATAAAATAAGATTTATTGAAATAAGAATTGATTATCAAAGGATGACATCATTTTAAAAAAACTAACAAAAAAGCTTGAGGTTTATAGTTAAGTAAAAACTGGTTGAAAAAAAAAAAAGATCCATATCAAATTTAATAATAATAAGAATAAAATGCCTATTTACTGCTAACAAGTAACAGTATGATGACTACCACAAGTAACAGTATGATGACTACCACAAGTAACAGTATGATGACTACCACAAGTAACAGTATGATGACTACCACAAGTAACAGTATGATGACTACCACAAGTAACAGTATGATGACTACCACAAGTAACAGTATGATGACTACCACAAGTAACAGTATGATGAATACCACAAGTGGTAAATGGTTGAGAGGAAGAAAGGGTATTAAAATTCATACAGCGGTTTTCTGTTCTAAAAATAGAAGCCAAGTTAAAACTAACATTCATAAATGTACTTTTTAATTAATATTGTTTAATGGGAAAAAATACCAGAATGTGTACAGTATCAGCCCGGTTTCTTAAAATTGGAGTTGTGACAGGTCTTGGTGTAAAATTGTAAAAGACACCAAAATATAATTTTCATGTACGCCAAAATTGTAAGAGAAACAGGTATGTTTTAAAGCTGAAATGTGCATTGTTTTGGTTTGTCTCAAAGAAATGTGCATTGTATTGGTTTGTCTCAATGAAATGTGCATTGTTTTGGTTTGTCTCAAAGAAATGTGAATAGTATTGGTTTTTCTCAAAGAAATGTGCATTGTATTGGTTTGTCTCAATGAAATGTGCATTGTTTTGGTTTGTCTCAATGAAATGTGCATTGTATTGGTTTGTCTCAATGAAATGTGCATTGTGTTGGTTTGTCTCAAAGAAATATGCATTGTATTGGTTTGTCTCAAAGAAATGTGTTTTGTATTGGTTTGTCTCAAAGAAATGTGCATTGTATTGGTTTGTCTCAATGAAATGTGCATTGGATTGGTTTGTCTCAAAGAAATGTTCACTGTATTGGTTTGTCTCAATGATATGTGCATTGTTTTGGTTTGTCTCAATGAAATGTGATTTGTCTTGCTTTGTCTCAATGAAATGTGCATTGTTTTGGTTTGTCTCAAAGAAATGTGCATTGTATTGGTTTGTCTCAATGAAATGTGCATTGTTTTGGTTTGTCTCAAAGAAATGTGAATAGTATTGGTTTTTCTCAAAGAAATGTGCATTGTATTGGTTTGTCTCAATGAAATGTGCATTGTTTTGGTTTGTCTCAATGAAATGTGCATTGTATTGGTTTGTCTCAATGAAATGTGCATTGTGTTGGTTTGTCTCAAAGAAATATGCATTGTATTGGTTTGTCTCAAAGAAATGTGTTTTGTATTGGTTTGTCTCAAAGAAATGTGCATTGTATTGGTTTGTCTCAATGAAATGTGCATTGGATTGGTTTGTCTCAATGAAATGTGCATTGGATTGGTTTGTCTCAATGAAATGTGCATTGGATTGGTTTGTCTCAATGAAATGTACATTGGATTGGTTTGTCTCAATGAAATGTGATTTGTCTTGGTTTGTCTCAAAGAAATGTGCATTTGATTGGTTTGTCTCAATGAAATGTGCATTTGATTGGTTTGTCTCAATGAAATGTGCATTGGATTGGTTTGTCTCAATGAAATGTACATTGGATTGGTTTGTCTCAATGAAATGTGATTTGTCTTGGTTTGTCTCAATGAAATGTGCATTGGATTGGTTTGTCTCAATGAAATGTGCATTGTATTGGTTTGTCTCAATGAAATCTACCACATATATTGTGCAGCATGTCTTTTACAAAATCAAGTGTTACATGCAGAAGCAGAATGGAATTGACCAGTTTAATGTAAAAATGAACCACTCTGTTGTGTTGTGTTGTAATTGGGAAGATTTCATGAATCCTAGAATCATATCATCTAATTTTTTGACAAATGTCTCATTTAATAGGTTCTCACCTTAACCAGTTTTAGAGTTCACAATGTTACACAAAATAGGCATCCTAGTTTTAAGCACTCTAGTGTTAGGCATCCTTGTGTTCGGCATCATAGTTTTAAGCATGACAGTGTTTAAAAACTTCACAACATACCACGTGTCTATACATGATGTTATATGCAAACTACATTCCACACAAGCCATCAATATAATGTGCCCTCTGCAAACTCTATCCACACCAAACTCCAATAAACAATGTGATACATGCAAACCCCACTACACAACAAACTCCAATAAACAATGTGCTACATGCAAACCCCTCTACACACCAAACTCCAATAAACAATGTGCTACATGCAAACCCCTCTACACAACAAACTCCAATAAACAATGTGCTACATGCAAACCCCACAAAACAACAAACTCAAATAAACAATGTGATACATGCAAACCCCTCTACACAACAAACTCCAATAAACAATGTGCTACATGCAAACCCCTCTACACAACAAACTCCAATAAACAATGTGATACATGCAAACCCCTCTACACAACAAACTCCAATAAACAATGTGCTACATGCAAACCCCTATACACAACAAACTCCAATAAACAATGTGATACATGCAAACCCCACAAAACAACAAACTGCAATAAACAATGTGATACATGCAAACCAAACTACACATCAAACCAAACTTCAGATCAAAGCCCATTGCACAACAAACTCAAATAAACAATGTGCTACATGGAAACCACACTACACATCAAAGCACACTACACATCAAAGCACACTACACATCAAACCCCACTACACATCAAAGCACTCTACACATCACACTTCAAGCTGTGGCTACCTTCTGAGCAGTGACTGTGTTAACTCTGACCAGCTCATCACAAGATGAAAGGAATGATATAAACCAGTGAGGGGTGACATTTAATTTTTTTATTGGATCCTGGACAATATTTTATAAATGTATTTGTACAAATATTATTCTGTTCTTATCTAACTCACAACATAACTGTACGGTGTGGTGTCATGACATGATTGTAGTGTGGTGTCATGTCATGTTGAATAAGATCACCAAATCTTCATAACTTAAATTTCTTTTCAATGTTTGTGTTATTCATGGAATTGAGGAGAAAATGGATGCATGGATACTAATATTCTAGTTCACCAAAGATCCATTCGATAATTATTTCTATAATAGAATTACCTACAAGCCATTGCAATTCTTTTAAAATTGAAACCAATGATATATGTGCACAAGGTCTTCCACTCTTACTCTTATAATGCATTATAAGCAGTCCTGTTTGAAAGGACCATAATGAACATCAAGTTGCTTCTCATGAGTTTAAAACAATGGAGAGAAACATAAAACGATAATATGTTTTTGTTTTAATAGCGGAGATCTGGGTAGGGCTCAGGGGTTCAGATGTGGAGCACTGCCTGGTAGGACAATCATCTACAAGCACTGCCTGGTAGGACAATCATCTAAAAGCACCGCCTGGTAGGACAATGATCTACAAGCATTGCCTGGTAGGACAATCATCCACCAGCACTGTCTGGTAGGACAATGATCTACTAGCACTGCCTGGTAAGACAATCATCTACAAGCACTGCCTGGTAGAACAATCATCCACCAGCACTGCCTGGTTGGACAATCATCTACAAGCACTGCCTGGTAGGACAATGATCTACAAGCACTGCCTGGTACACAATAATCTACCAGCAGTGCCTGGTAGGACAATGATCTACAAGCACTGGCTGGTAGGACAATAACCTACAAGCACTGCTGGTAGGACAATGATCTACCAGCACTGCCTGGTTGGACAATCATCTACAAGCACTGCCTGGTAGGACAATGATCTACAAGCACTGTCTGGTACACAATAATCTACCAGCAGTGCCTGGTAGGACAATGATCTACAAGCACTGGCTGGTAGGACAATAACCTACAAGCACTGCTGGTAGGACAATGATCTACCAGCACTGCCTGGTAGGACATTGATCTACAAGCACTGTCTGGTAGGAAAATGATCTACAAGCACTCCCTGGTAGGAAAATGACCTACAAGCACTGGTGGTAGGACAATGACCTACAAGTACTGTCTGGTAGGACAATGACCCACAAGTACTGTCTGGTAGGACAATGACCTACAAGTACTGTCTGGTAGGACAATGACCTACAAGTACTGTCTGGTAGGACAATGATTTACAATGCTAAGGGCTTTTAAAATCCGATTTCAAGATCCAACTTTGATCAACAAATCGTATGTTTATGGCAGGATTATGGAGTTGTGTGATGTCATTTCAACTTTGATCAACAAATCGTATGTTTATGACAGGATTATGGAGTTGTGTGATGTCATGATAGTAGTAATGTGTCATGACATGATTGTAGCATTGTGTTATGACATGACTGTAGTGTTGTTTTATGTCATGACTGTAGTGTTGTCATGTCAAGATTGTAGTGTTGTGTCATGTCAAGATTGTAGTATTGTGTCATGTCAACTATTGTAGCACAGCTGTACCTGATCTTTTAATCTCTGAATCTCTGCCCTTCTTTTTGCTAAGACATCCTCACTGTCTCGCAGTGCGTGAACCATTTCTTTCTCACGTTGGCCATGAATGGCAACATCAGCCTCAAGTCTTTGCAGACTGACAAAGAGATCAAAAAGAAAATATCAATGAAATAATTATTGTGCTTACTCAAGTCTTTGCAGACTCACAAAGAGGTCAAATAGAAAATATCAATGAAATAATTATTGTGCTTACTCAAACTTGCATACGGAGATTTTAAAGCTTTAAATTCAAATCTAAATTCAAATAATTTGAGACAACTATTGAGCACCAACTGTCATCAACCGTCAACAGTTACTAAACCCCATGGTCATTAGGGGCTGTCAGTCATTTAAATTCCATTGTAATTTAAGGCGAACTGTCATTAACACCAAATGTCATTTAAGACTTCTGTTATTAAAATCCAACTGTCATTTAAGACTGTCCGTTATTAAAATCCAAATGTCATTTAAGACTCTTAGTCATTAAAATCCAATTGTCATTTAAGATTGTCATTAAAGTCTGCCATGGCACCACTGCTACCAAGAACCTTGATGATAAGTTTGATTGAGTGAGTGACATATAACCTTCCATCATTTGAAAGACTGGGTCAATGTCCTTACATTAGTTGTAAGACTGGGTCAATGTCATTCCATAGTTGAAAGGCTGGGTCAATGTCCTACCATTAGTTGAAAGATTGGGTCAATGTCCTAACATCAGTTGAAAGATTGGGTCAATGTCATTCCATCAGTTGAAAGATTGGGTCAATGTCCTACCATTAGTTTAAAGATTGGGTCAATGTCATACCATTAGTTTAAAGATTGGGTCAATTTTATTACATTAGTTGAAAGGATGGGTCAATGTTCCAACATCAGTTGAAAGATTGGGTCAATGTCATTCCATTAGTTTAAAGATTGGGTCAATTTCATTCCATTAGTTGAAAGATTGGGTCAATGTCATTCCAATAGTTTAAAGATTGGGTCAATGTCATTCCATTAGTCAATGTCATTCCATTAGTTTAAAGATTGGGTCAATGTCATTCCATTAGTTTAAAGATTGGGTCAATGTCATTCCATTAGTTTAAAGATTGGGTCAATGTCATTCCATTAGTTTAAAGATTGGGTCAATGTCATTCCATTAGTTTAAAGATTGGGTCAATGTCATTCCATTAGTTTAAAGATTGGGTCAATGTTCTACCATTAGTTGAAAGATTGGGTCAATGTCCTAACATCAGTTGAAAGATTGGGTCAATGTCATTCCATTAGTTTAAAGATTGGGTCAATTTCATTCCATTAGTTGAAAGATTGGGTCAATGTCATTCCATTAGTTTAAAGATTGGGTCAATTTCATTCCATTAGTTTAAAGATTGGGTCAATGTCATTCCATTAGTTTAAAGATTGGGTCAATGTCATTCCATCAGCTGAAAGGCTGGGTCAATGTCCTACCATTAGTTGAAAGATTGGGTCAATGTCCTACCATTAGTTGAAAAGATGGGTTAATTATAATTCCATTATTTGAAAGGATGTTGCAATGTCCTACCATTAGTTGAAAGATTGGGTCAATTTTCTTACATCATTTGTAAGACTGGGTCAAATTCCTTACATCAGTTGTAAGACTGGGTCAATTCCTTACATTAGTTGTAAGACTGGGTCAATTCCCTTACATCAGTTGTAAGACTGGGTCAATGTCCTTACATAAGTTGTAAGACTGGGTCAATTTCCTTACATCAGTTGTAAGACTGGTTCAATGTCCTTACATTAGTTCTAAAACTCGTTAATGTCCTTACATCACCAACTGGAAAAACCCTCCAACCAGAAATCACTCAACTCATTTTAAGACTATGTGAAACAATCCAAAAGTTCATCACAAGGTATTATAGAGCATGATAAATGAAATCCAATGTTGACCCATTGACATGCCATAGTGAACTAGTACACACCTGTCAGTCAATGTTTGGTTAGGGTTAGTGAACTAGTACACACCTGTTAGTCAATGTTTGGTTAGGGTTAGTGAACTAGTACACACCTGTCAGTCAATGTTTGGTTAGGGTTAGTGAACTAGTACACACCTGTCAGTCAATCTTTTCACTTTACCATCAACTTCTTTAAAATCAGCGTCTTTCTTAGCGATAATCTAAAACAAAACAAAAAACAAAATTAATCTTCCTGATTGTGTTATATTTTTGTATGATTGAACCATATGATTGTGTTATATTCTTGTATGATTGAACCATATGATTGTGTTATATTGTTGTATGATTGAACCATATGATTGTGCTATATTCTTGTATGATTGAATCATATTATTGTGATGCATTCTTGTATGACTAAATCCAAAAGTAATTTATAATATACATGTGATTGAATTATATGATTGTGTTATATGCTTGTATGTTTAAATCCTTCAATTGTATTATATTCTGTTATAGTCTGAAACTGGTGTTAGTGTCATCTGCCAAGTTTGAGCAACCAACCAGTATTTGATTGTACTAAATAAATTTGAAGAGCCACATGTTCAACATTAAATAACAACATATTTGAAGAGCCATATGTCCCACATTTAACAACAATATATTTCAAGAGCCATATGTTCCACATTAAACAACAATATATTTCAAGAGTCATATGTTCCACGTTATGCAACATGATGAGAGCATTCATGGAAAAGCTCTCCTAGACTTACATTCTTAATATCTCTTAGTAATTTCTCCTGTCTGTTCTTTTTACGTTCCATGTCTTTGACATCAGCTTTCAGAATGACCAGGTGATCAGATGCCTTGACTAATTCAACTGCAACATCATTCGACCTCTTCTCAATTTCCTGGTGTTCTCTGAGAGCCTGGTGCAAGCTGTTGGTGGCATCATTGTATTGTTTGATTGTGTCTCTAGCCTGGTATACATACAAATGTATGAGTCAGATCTACAGTTTCAATACAAGTAACTACTTTTGATTGTGTCTCTAGCCTGGTATACATACAAATGTATGAGTCAGATCTACAGTTTCAATACAAGTAACTAACTTTGTTTGTGTCTCTAGCCTTGTTCAAAGGTGCTAATTATATGGATGACCAGTGCTATACTTATAACTCTGTGGAACTGACTTTACTGAGGACCAATAATAAAGGAAGAGCAAGGAACAGACAGTTGCCATAGGAACAGACAGTTGCCATAGGAACAGACAGTTGCCATAGATATGAATAAAAATGGTAGAAAATCGCTGAAGTGGGGAAAATGATATAAAATGACAAGATATTTCCTCGACCTGTTCCTTGGCATCTTTCAATTCAGCATTGCACTCTCTGAGTTTCCTACCTGTTCCTTGGCATCTTTCAATTCAGTATTGCACTCTCTGAGTTTCCTACCTGTTCCTTGGCATCTTTCAATTCAGCATTGCACTCTCTGAGTTTCCTACCTGTTCCTTGGCATCTTTCAATTCAGCATTGCACTCTCTGAGTTTCCTACCTGTTCCTTGGCATCTTTCAATTCAGCATTGCACTCTCTGAGTTTCCTACCTGTTCCTTGGCATCTTTCAATTCAGCATTGCACTCTCTGAGTTTCCTACCTGTTCCTTGGCATCTTTCAATTCAGTATTGCACTCTCTGAGTTTCCTACCTGTTCCTTGGCATCTTTCAATTCAGTATTGCACTCTCTGAGTTTCCTCTCTGTGTCCTTCAACTGGGCATGGCGTTTGGCCAATGTCCTCTCCAGGCAGTGCAGCTCATCTGTCAAATACTTGATGCGAGATCTTTCAACTGCTTCATCAAAACTGTCATCCTCAGCTCTTCGACGCCTGTAAGCAAGAAGAAGTTGATGGGGCATTAAAACATTATTTGACTGGCTATTGAAAATAAGATTGACATTAAAACATTATTTGACTGGTTAGGGTTAGGAAATAAGATTGACATTAAAACAATCTATGGGACTGGTTCATTGAAAATAAGATTCACATTAAAACAATCTATGGGACTGGTTCATTGAAATAAATAATGTGTTTAGTACAGTAACCAGGCTGTTAAACAAGAAAACAATATGAATAGCCACATGGGAAAATTGAAATACACAAGATCCATCTTAAACAAGAAAACCATGGAATAGCCAAAGGGGAACATTGAAATACACAAGATCCATCTTAAACAAGAAAACCATGGAATAGCCAAAGGGGAACATTGAAATACACAAGATCCATCTTAAACAAGAAAACCATGGAATAGCCAAAGGGGAACATTGAAATACACAAGATCCATCTTAAACAAGAAAACCATGGAATAGCCAAAGGGGAACATTGAAATACACAAGATCCATCTTAAACAAGAAAACCATGGAATAGCCAAAGGGGAACATTGTAATACACAAGATCCATCTTAAACAAGAAAACCATGGAATAGCCAAAGGGGAACATTGAAATACACAAGAGCCATCAAAACCCTGAGGGCTAATAAAAAGTTTCATGTATCAAAAGTTTTTAGCGATTTCAAATATTTATAAGATAATAATAGATAAAACATTTCAAATATTTATAAGATAATAATAGATAAAACATTTCAAATATTTACAAGATAATAAAAGATAAAATATTTCAAATATTTTAAGATAATAATAGATAAAACATTTCAAATATTTTTAAGATAATAATAATAGATAAAACATTTCATATATATATAAAATAATAATAGATAAAACATTTCATATATTTATGAGATAATAAAAGAAAAAAAAACATTTCATATATTTATAAGATAATAAAAGATAAAATATTTCATATATTTAAAATAATAATAGATAAAACATTTCATATATTTATGAGATATAGTTAAAAATCTCAGATATCTATAAGATAATAATAGATAAAACATTTCAAATAATGGTTAGATAATAATAGACTTATTGCATTTCTTACTTATGCTATGTTGCAGCACATTTTATGATCCATATATAATGTGAGCCCCTAAATTTTTGTTTGAAAAAAGCCTTAAAATGCCACATCCATCTAAAAAGCCATATCCACCTAAAATGCCATATCCACGTAAAATGGGTTATGTTGATCTTGTTCCACAATTATACAAAACGCATCAATCAAATAAATATTTCTTTATAAGAAGACTTTCAAAACCATGTTGATAAATATTATAATATTTGAAACGAACTGTGTTCACACTGATAAAATAATTCTAATATCCCGTCAAAGAGGCGATATTTACATTACAGGTGTTATTTGCAGATAGCAACAAGATACATAATCATTAGTAAATATCCGTTCAAGTAATGAGAAATTTCATAAACAAGAAAAATGACAAGAATACATGCATAAAAATTCTTCTAAAATATTGGAGGTTTTAATCACAGTAATGAAAATAGCTAGTCTGGCATTTTTTAAAGTATCAAATTTACTGCTGAAATAGTCCCTGGTCAAAAGGCTTACTTCTGAAATAGTTCCAGGTAAAAATGTCATACTGCTGAAAAAGTTCAAGGTAAAAATGGCTTACTTCTGAAATAGTTCCTGGAAAAATGGCTTACCTTATGAGAATTTTTTTTTCATTTTTTTTCCTTAATAACTCCAGTTCATTGTGTGCGTCCTTTCTATCTCTCTTTAGTTCTTTCTCTTCACTTTTCATATCTTTCAAATTCCTCTTCTGCCTTTCAATGGCAAGGTCAAGGCCTTCAAGCTCCTCTCGACGATCCTGAAAAGGCATGTTGTCACTTAAACAAATTTGTTATGGAAATATTATAATAAACCCTATAAACAGATTTGTTATGGAAATAATATTATAATAACCCCAACCCTATAAACAGATTTGTTATGGAAATAATAGTATAATAAACCTAACCCAATAAACAGATTTGTTATGGAAATAATATTATATTAACCCTAACCCAAAAAACAGATTTGTTATGGAAATAATATTATATTAACCCTAACCCAATTAACAGATTTGTTATGGAAAAAATATTATATTAACCCAAACCCTATAAACAGATTTGTTATGGAAACAATATGATATTAACCCTAACCCTATAAACAGATTTGTTATGGAAATAATATTATATTAACCCTAACCCAATAAACAGATTTGTTATGGAAATAATATTATATTAACCCTAACCCAATAAACAGATTTGTTATGGAAATAATATTATAATAACCCGAACCCAATTAACAGATTTGTTATGGAAATAATAGTATAATAAACCTAACCAAATAAACAAATTTGTTATGGAAATAATATTATATTAACCCTAACCCAATAAACAGATTTGTTATGGAAATAATATTATATTAACCCTAACCCAATAAACAGATTTGTTATGGAAATAATATGATATTAACCCTAACCCAATAAACAGATTTGTTATGGAAATAATATTATATTAACCCTAACCCAATAAACAGATTTATTATGGAAATAATATTATATTAACCCTAACGCTATAAAAAGGTTTGTTATGGAAATAATATTATATTAACCCTAACCCAATAAACAGATTTGTTATGGAAATAATATTATATGAACCCTAACCCAATAAACAGATTTGTTATGGAGATAATATTATATTAACCCTAACCCTATAAACAGATTTGTTATGGAAATAATATTATATTAACCCTACCCCTATAAACAGATTTGTTATGGAAATGATATTATATTAACCCTACCCCTATAAACAGATTTGTTATGGAAATAATATTATTCTCAAATTAATTTTCACTTAAAGCAATACCTGCACTAAGAACTATGTTAGGTAAATATATTTTGATCTGAATCCGATATATGAAACTTCGACAGTCAATATATGAAACTTCTACAGCCGGTATATGAAGCTTTTACAGTCGGTATATGAAACTTCTAGAGGTGGTATGTGAAACTTCTACAGTCGGTATGTGAAGCTTCTTAGCCACAAACCATTTCCCACAAGTACACCATCAAACTGTCACAAGTACACAATCAAACTGTCACAAGTACACCATCAAACTGTCCACATTTCATTGTTACCTCTTCATTTTAATCCCACACATGTTTAAATAATGCCCATGTTTTTAATCTATCTTTTTAAATAATGCACATGTTTTTAATCTATCTTTTTAAATAATGCCCATGTT
This sequence comes from Lymnaea stagnalis, assembly GCA_964033795.1. Taxonomy (NCBI): domain Eukaryota; kingdom Metazoa; phylum Mollusca; class Gastropoda; family Lymnaeidae; genus Lymnaea; species Lymnaea stagnalis. The sequence continues at coordinate 98,810 of CAXITT010001026.1, forward strand.
TTTAATCTATCTTTTTAAATAATGCCCATGTTTTTAATCTATCTTTTTAAATAATGCCCATGTTTTCAATCTATCTTTTTAAATAATACTCATGTTTTTAATCTATCTTTTTAAATAATGCCCATGTTTTCAATCCATTTTTTAAAATAATGCCCATGTTTTTAATCTATCTTTTTAAATAATGCCCATGTTTTCAATCTATCTTTTTAAATAATACCCACGTTTTTAATCTATCTTTTTAAATAATGCACATGTTTTTAATCTATCTTTTAAAATAATGCCCACGTTTTTAATCTATCTTTTTAAATAATGCCCATGTTTTCAATCTATCTTTTTAAATAATACCCACGTTTTTAATCTATCTTTTTAAATAATGCCCATGTTTTCAATCTATCTTTTTAAATAATACTCATGTTTTTAATCTATCTTTTTAAATAATACCCACGTTTTTAATCTATCTTTTTAAATAATACCCACGTTTTTAATCTATCTTTTTAAATAATGCCCATGTTTTTAATCTATCTTTTTAAATAATGCCCATGTTTTCAATCTATCTTTTTAAATAATACTCATGTTTTTAATCTATCTTTTTAAATAATGCCCTTGTTTTCAATCTATCTTTTTAAATAATGCCCATGTTTTTAATCTATCTTTTTAAATAATGCCCACGTTTTTAATCTATTTTTTTAAATAATGCCCATGTTTTCAATCCATTTTTTAAAATAATGCCCATGTTTTTAATCTATCTTTTTAAATAATGCCCATGTTTTCAATCTATCTTTTTAAATAATGCCCATGTTTTTAATCTATCTTTTTAAATAATGCCCATGTTTTCAATCTATCTTTTTAAATAATACCCACGTTTTTAATCTATCTTTTTAAATAATGCCCATGTTTTCAATCTATCTTTTTAAATAATGCCCACGTTTTTAATCTATCTTTTTAAATAATGCCCACGTTTTTAATCTATTTTTTAAAAAATGCCCACGTTTTTAATCTATCTTTTTAAATAATGCCCTTGTTTTTAATCTATCTTTTTAAATAATGCACATGTTTTTAATCTATCTTTTTAAATAATGCCCACGTTTTTAATCTATCTTTTTAAATAATGCACATGTTTTTAATCTATCTTTTTTAATAATGCCCATGTTTTTAATCTATCTTTTTAAATAATGCCCATGTTTTTAATCTATCTTTTTAAATAATGCCCATGTTTTTAATCTATCTTTTTAAATATTCTTCTTCCGGCCGGTACAATCACTTGTTTAAAAGTCACGTAAACAGACAAGAAGCAGACTTTCGTTTACTTTTCTTCTCCTCCTCCTTGTCCAATGATTCTGTTTTGGTTGAAAACAACTTCTGTGACTCAAGTTCACTCACCATTTATTTCATACAAGCAGTTACTCACCATTCATTTCATACAAGCTGTCACTCACCATTTATTTCATACGAGGGACTCATATATTTTTGAATGACAGTTTACTGTGTCTGCTTTGGTTATAATTTCATCAGTGATTAAAAATTGCTAAATATAAACTTCATACTAAGTACTCACAAATACAGGCCGTTGTTGAACATATTTAGTGTGACAGAAGGAAAAAACTTTTTAGTATTTACCTCCAACTCATTGAGCAGTTTTTTTATGGTCTTCCTGTCTTCATAAAGAATAGATTCCTCTTGGAAGTCCTAAGATAGAAATAATATGAATCAAATTTGGATATTGTTCAGATCAGATCTTTGATCCATTGTGGTACATACAAAGACTAACAATTTTATTTTGACCAGGGTTATGCAACCTTATTTTTAGTGAGGAGTCATCTTTGTAAATTATATTAGGGAAATATTTGGGGAGCCACCTGTCCTGACAGCAAAGTAAAAAATATTGCTGCATCTATTACTTCAAAGATCTGCATCTATTACTTCAAAGATCTGCATCTATTACTTCAAAGATCTGCATCTATTACTTCAAAGATCTGTATCTATACCTTCAAAGATCTGCATCTATACCTTCAAAGATCTGCATCTATACCTTCAAAGATCTGCATCTATTACTTCAAAGATCTGCATCTATTACTTCAAAGATCTGTATCTATACCTTCAAAGATCTGCATCTATACCTTCAAAGATCTGTATCTATACCTTCAAAGATCTGCATCTATACCTTCAAAGATCTGTATCTATACCTTCAAAGATCTGCATCTATACCTTCAAAGATCTGCATCTATTACTTCAAAGATCTGCATCTATTACTTCAAAGATCTGCATCTATACCTTCAAAGATCTGCATCTATACCTTCAAAGATCTGCATCTATACCTTCAAAGATCTGTATCTATACCTTCAAAGATCTGCATCTATACCTTCAAAGATCTGTATCTATACCTTCAAAGATCTGCATCTATACCTTCAAAGATCTGCATCTATACCTTCAAAGATCTGTATCTATACCTTCAAAGATCTGCATCTATACCTTCCAAGATCTGCATGCCGCTCCATAAGTTATAAATCTATATTAGAACACTGAATACTCTTTTCATTGGAGATAAATCTATAAGAGTTTGGCGTAGCCACAAAGTTTTTCATAGCCACAAAGTTTGGCATAGCCACAAAAATTTGCGTAGCCACAAAGTTTGGCGTAGCCACAAAGTTTCGCATAGCCACAAAGTTTAACATAGCCACAAAGTTTGGCATAGACACAAAGTTTGGCATAGCCACAAAGTTTGGCATAGCCACAAAGTTTGGCATAGCCACAAAGTTTGGCATAGCCACAAAGTTTGGCGTAGCCACAATTTACCAAGTCAAGATTCATTCAGTTAAAATTACAAAGCAAAAAAATAATAATATTGTCCGCAATCATTTCAAATGTTCTTAATTGGAAAGGCAATTACTGTGGCTACATGGATCTTAATTTGACATTTTATATGTGGCTACATGGATCTTAATTTGACATTTTATATGTGGCTACATGGATCTTAATTTGACATTTTATATGTGGCTACAGTACAAAACAAAACAAATGTGATACAAGGTTTTGCCATTTAGTTCTTATCAAAAACAGAGCCAATGAGACCCAAATATTTCTACCCCAGTAGGCACCTTTTCTTTAGAAAGACGCATTTTCAACTTTTTGATAGTTTCTTGCAGTTCTGAGATGTAGTCCTCCTGGGATGAGACAGAAGTTGATAATTGATGTCAATATAATTGAACAGGTAAATAGATATATTATTTTAAAATATGTTTTTTATAATTTAAATGAGTCATAATATATGTTTCATTTGGTCAATAATTATTACATTACACAAAATAGACAATATTTAAAGATGTGAAGAGAGCTAGGATAATGAAAGGGCATTGTGCAGGGCAGAGAGCTAGAATAATGAAAGGACACTGTGTAGTGAAGAAATGAATTCCCTGCTGTACATCTCATTGAAATAATCATGTTACACTAGTGAGTTTAAATGAAGTTACATGAGATACCTTCCAGTGACCTACCAAATCATGGTGCTCTGGCACATTACAAAACAGGTAACTGTCATCATTCCCTGTCTGATCCACACCTCCATGTTTGAGGATACCCCTGGGGTGTGCATCCATACTGACTGGACCTGCAAGTACAATGCATGTATCTAAAAGACTGTCAAAGTTTTCCCCATAGGATGCATGCCAAGGCAACCTAGGGATGTGGAGGGGGCGAACTAGGGATGTGGAGGGGGAAAACCTAGGGATGTGGAGGGGGAAAACCTAGGGATGTGGAGGGGGCTAAACCTAGGGATGTGGAGGGGGAAAACCTGGGGAGGTGGAGGGGGCGATCTTAGAGATGTGGAGGGGGCGAACCTAGGGATGTGGAGGGGAAAACCTAGGGATGTGGAGGGGGAAAACCTAGGGATGTGGAGGGGGCGATCTTAGAGATGTGGAGGGGGCGAACCTAGGTATGTGGAGGGTTGAACCTAGGGATGTGGAGGGGGAAAACCTAGGGATTTGGAGGGGGCGAACATAGGGATGGGGAAGGAGCGAACCTAGGGATGTTGAGGGAGCGAACCTAGGGATGTGGAGGGGAAAAACATAGGGATGTGGAGGGGGCACATGCGCTGGAGTGCACATTTGGGAGTTCACATGATATGATAAATACTGTATTTGAGTGTGTTGGAGTGCACATTTGGGAGTTGACATGATATGATAAATACTGTATTTGAGTGTGTTGGAGTGCACATTTGGGAATGACATGATATGATAAATGCTGCATTTGAGTGTGTTGGAGAGCACTTTTGAGAGTTGACATGATATGATAAATACTTTATTTGAGTGTGTTGGAGAGCACTTTTGAGAGATGACATGATATGATAAATACTTTATTTGAGTGTGTTGGAGAGCACTTTTGAGAGATGACATGATATGATAAATACTGTATTTGAGTGTGTTGGAGAGCACTTTTGAGAGATGACATGATATGATAAATACTTTATTTGAGTGTGTTGGAGAGCACTTTTGAGAGATGACATGATATGATAAATACTTTATTTGAGTGTGTTGGAGAGCACTTTTGAGAGATGACATGATATGATAAATACTGTATTTGAGTGTGTTGGAGAGCACTTTTGAGAGATGACATGATATGATAAATACTTTATTTGAGTGTGTTGGAGAGCACTTTTGAGAGATGACATGATCACCATTAAGCCTAGGAACGAAACTGTGTGTGTGTGTTTGCAGTGTCAAGGTCATTAGATCACTTATTAGTTGACTTGAAAATATTTGACATCTATGAATAAGAGATGTCAGCTTTAGCCTAGGAATAAAAGATGTCAGCTTTAGCCTATGAATAAGAGATGTCAGCTTTAGCCTATGAATAAGAGATGTCAGCTTTAGCCTATGAATAAGAGATGTCAGTTTTAGCCTATGATCGTATAACTCTACCAGTTCAGTTCTGTTGTGAACTAGATTGTTGTGAATGTTGGGTAGGGGGAGTCGTGAATCGTGAGAGTGTTTTGTGAGTTGTTGATCGTGAGGTCAGAGCGTGAAGTTAGTCCGTGGTGTGGAACGTTTGCGTAGGCTGAGTTGTTTGGGTGGGAATATAAAAGGGATGTGTGTTAGCTAGAGGTCAGCTAGAGGTCAGGGAGAGAGAGTCAAAGAAGAAATGTAGAAGAGCAAGAGAATAATTGTTAGTCGTCAAAAGTTGTCAGTCAAGAGTTAGTCGAGTAGTTGTGCTAGGAGAGTGGATAGTTGGTAGTTGGACTGATGTGTGTTCCACTCGCCATGGTATTTTGTCATTGAATAGCAGTATCCTGTTTTGTAAAGTATGCAATAAATTATTATATTGTTACACCGGATCTTGTGTTTTATGTGAGAGAGAGATTCATACACCCTAGACAACGCAAGAAGGCCGAGACATTTGATGAATGTCTCAAGTTAGTAAAGTAAAGTCGTAACAAGTTCCAAAATAAGCATATTAAAATAGTTGAGGCCCACATGAACATGACCCCCAAGCAAAATGGTCTTACATAACACCTCCCCAACCCCCAAGGGTAGTGTTCTATTTAAACACCTCCCTAACCCCCAAGGAAAGTGTTCTATTTAAACACCTCCCTAACCCCCAAGGAAAGTGTTCTATTTAAACACCTCCCCAACCCCCAAGGAAAGTGTTCTATTTAAACACCTCCCCAACCCCCAAGGAAAGTGTTCTTTTTAAACACCTCCCCAACCCCCAAGGAAAGTGTTCTATTTCAACACCTCCCCAACCCCCAAGGAAAGTGTTCTATTTAAACACCTCCCCAACCACCAAGGGTAGTGTTTTAAATACCTTCCCAATACCTCCCTGTTAGGGAATTGAGTGTATATTGTGATTGCGTGTTGGTTTGAGATTATATGTGTTGTTTTATCTGTTATTCTTAGTATCTTGTGACTATTGTGTGAAAGGGATATGACGTATTATTATTGTAGATTTGGGTGTGGAGTGTTGTTCTTTGAGTACAGTAATGGCAGTTGAGGAATGGGAGTCGCTTAGTCAATTATTTTGTCACGTGATATGAGTAAAAACGAGTAAGATTTCCGGTAGGCTGTATACAACACACTAGTGCTTGACAACAGTAGCCCGTTACACACTACAACTACACTACATTTCGTCCAATGAAAATTAACAATAAAATAAACAAAGGGGAATGACTCCTGCATCAATATTGAATAAAAACGCAAATGACGTCATGAGCACGCACGGAGCTCAACAACATCCTGCCGATAATAGTATTGATAGTTCCCATCGAATATCGCTCACAAATTTTTCTTGAAATAACTTTCTTCCTTTAATTATAACTGACGTATATTTATTGTCACATCTATGGATTTCATTTAAAAAACGCATGTATTCCAGAATATTTCGAAAGGTAAAATTTTTAAGTAACATGACATTGGGGAAGCACTGATGAAGTATCTTTTGTTGTGTGTAGCAGCCTAGTGATGGCTTACTCACATCACGTGACCAAACAAGGAAGTGACGAAGCGACTCCCATTAGTTGATGAATAAATATATTTTATCTAAGAATTATAGTTGTGAAGTGTATATAATAAACCCCTAGACAACGAAGCCAACGAACCTATTAAGTAAGAATAGGTTTGTAACACTCCCCCCACCACAAGCAAAATAGTCTAGTAAACTGGTTTAATGAAATGCCTTCCCCCAAAACCCTCGTGATAGGATCTATTTCATTCTTATCTCAAATAAACTAATTAATAACAATGTTTCCGTGATTATCAGTTCTAGTATCATGGCTTATCATTTCACGATTTAGACCAGGATATGGTTTTAATGAATAAAGCTAGACAGTTCCAAGCCACCCCTTTAATTAATTGGGAACAGGTGTAGGACATTGCAATGTCACATACATTGGGTGGTCTTTTAAGAGAGTGTATTGTCACATAAAGGGGGTGGTCTTGTAGCACATTGCTTGGTCAAATAAAGTTGGTGGTCTTGTAGGACATTGAAATGTCTAATAAAGTGGGTAATCATGTAGGACATTGCAATGTCAAATAAATTGGGTGGTCTTGTAGGACATTGAAATGTCAAATAAAGTGGGTGGTCTTGTAGGACATTGTACTGTCACATAAAGTGGGTGATAATGTAGGACATTGTACTGTCACATAAAGTGGGTGGTCATGTAGGACACTGTACTGTCACATAAAGTGGGTGGTCATGTAGGACATTGTACTGTCACATAAAGTGGGTAATCATATAGGACATTGTACTGTCACATAAAGTGGGTGGTCATGTAGGACACTGTACTGTCACATAAAGTGGGTGGTCATGTAGGACATTGTACTGTTACATAAAGTGGGTGGTCATATAGGACATTGTACTGTCACATAAAGTGGGTGGTCATGTAGGACATTGTACTGTCACATAAAGTGGGTGGTCATATAGGACATTGTACTGTCACATAAAGTGGGTGGTATAAAGTGGGTGGTCATGTAGGACATTGTACTGTCACATAAAGTGGGTGGTCATATAGGACATTGTACTGTCACATAAAGTGGGTGGTCATGTAGGACATTGTACTGTCACATAAAGTGGGTGGTCATGTAGGACACTGTACTGTTACATAAAGTGGGTGGTCATGTAGGACATTGTACTGTCACATAAAGTGGGTGGTCATGAAGGACACTGTACTGTCACATAAAGTGGGTGGTAATGTAGGACATTGTACTGTCACATAAAGTGGGTGGTCATGTAGGACATTGTACTGTCACATAAAGTGGGTGATCCTAAGTATCCATTATAAACAACTTAGATAAAAGACGGCAACAATGACGTCACGAAATGGGGGTGTGGGGGGGGGAATCCATTGTTGGGGAATGAATAATTTATTATGTTATATTGAGTTATGTTTTGGGGGCAAAAATAAGGAAAGAAGAATTAGAAGAAAATGGTTGGGAGAGAAGGGTTAGAAGAGAAAGGTTAGAAGAAAAGGGTTAGAAGACAAGGATTAGGAGAAAATGGTTAAGAGAGAAGGGTTAGGAGAGAAGGGTTAAGAGAGAAGGGCCAGGAGAGAAGGGTTGGGAGAAGAGGGATAGGAGAGAAGGATTAGGAGAAAATGGTTAAGAGAGAAGGATTAGGTGAAAATTAGAGAGAATAATTAGAAGAAAATGGTTAAGGGAGAAAAAGATTAAGAGAAAATGGTTAAGAGAGAAGATTTAGGAGAAAAGGGTTAGGAGAGAAAGATTAAAAGAAAATGGTTAAGAGAGAAGGGTTAGGAGAAGGGGTTAGAATACAAGGGTTAGAGAGTAGGGCTAGGAGACAAGGGCTAGGAGACAAGAGAATAGGAGAGAAGGGCTAGGGGAGAGGGGTTAGGAGACAAGGGTTTGGAGAGAAGGGCTAGGGGAGAGGGGTTATGAGAAAAGGGTTTGGAGAAAAGGGTTAGAAGAAAGGTGTTAGAAAAGAATGGTTAGAAGCAGGGGCTAGAAGAGAAGAGTTAGAAGAGAATGGTTAGAAGAGAAGGGTTAGGAGAGAAGGATTAGGAGAGAAGGGTTTTTGAGAGAAGGGTTAGAAGAAAGGTGTTAGAAAAGAATGGTTAGAAGCAGGGGCTAGAAGAGAAGGGATAGATGAGAAGGGTTAGAAGAGAAGGGTTAGAAGAGAAGGGTTAGTAGAGAAGGGTTAGGAAAGAAGGGTTAGAAGAGAAGGGTTAGAAGAGAAGGGTTAGAAGAGAAGGGTTAGAAGAGAAGGGTTAGAAGAGAAGGGTTAGAAGAGAAGGGTTAGAAGAGAAGGGTTAGAAGAGAAGGGTTAGAAGAGAAGGGTTAGGAAAGAAGGGTTAGAAGAGAAGGGTTAGAAGAGAAGGGTTAGAAGAGAAGGGTTAGAAGAGAAGGGTGAGAAGAGAAGGGTTAGAAGAGAAGGGTTAGAAGAGAAGGGTTAGAAGAGAAGGGTTAGGAGAGAAGGGTTAGGAAAGAAGGGTTAGAAGAGAAGGGTTAGAAGAGAAGGGTTAGAAGAGAAGGGTTAGAAGAGAAGGGTGAGAAGAGAAGGGTTAGAAGAGAAGGGTTAGGAGAGAAGGGTTAGGAAAGAAGGGTTAGAAGAGATGGGTTAGAAGAGAAGGGTTAGAAGAGAAGGGTTAGAAGTTTAGAAGAGAAGGGTTAGAAGAGAAGGGTTAGAAGAGAAGGGTTAGAAGAGAAGGGTTAGGAGAGAAGGGTTAGAAGAGAAGGGTTAGAAGAGAAGGGTTAGAAGAGAAGGGTTAGAAGAGAAGGGTTAGAAGAGAAGGGTTAGGAGAGAAGGGTTAGAAGAGAAGGGTTAGGAGAGAAGGGTTAGGAGAGAAGGGTTAGAAGAGAAGGGTTAGAAGAGACGGGTTAGGAGAGAAGGGTTAGGAGAGAAGGGTTATGAGCAGAGGCATAGCTTACAGTGTTTGGCGCCCGGGGACAAGATTCATTTTAAAGAACCAATCTGTCTTTTTTTCCAACTCTCAAACATGTTATTTTTATCAATAAAATAATATCAAAGCACATTTTGGCGCCCCTAAATAGTCTGGCGCCCAGAGACATCTACTCACCTCAGCTACGCCTCTGGTTAGGGGTGAGGTAGGACAAGAGATGGTTTAGAAGAGAAGGGTTAGAAGAGAGAGGTTAGGAGAGAAGGGTTAGAAGAGAAGGATTAGAAGAGAAGGGAGAGAAGAGAATGGTTATGATAGAGGACTTATTATAGAAGGGTACACTTGATTTTTTTATCATTTGAACTATGAGAATTAGATACATTAATGCTGCGGTACAAATAGATATACTAATGCTGCGGTACAAATAGTTACACTATTACTGCGGTACAAATAGTTACACTAATACTGCGGTACAAATAGTTATACTAATGCTGAGGTAGACATATTTACACTAATGCTGCGGTACAAATAGATATACTAATGCTGCGGTACAAATAGTTACACTATTACTGCGGTACAAATAGTTACACTAATACTGCGGTACAAATAGTTATACTAATGCTGAGGTAGACATATTTACACTAATGCTGCAGTACACATAGATATACTAATGCTGCGGTACAAATAGTTACACTATTACTGCGGTACAAATAGTTACACTAATACTGCGGTACAAATAGTTACACTAATACTGCGGTACAAATAGTTACACTAATACTGCGGTACAAACAGTTACACTAATACTGCGGTACAAATAGTTACACTAATACTGCGGTACAAATAGTTACACTAATACTGCGGTACAAATAGTTACAGCCAACACAACTGTACCGGCAATGTCATTAACTCCTGGCATTCAATATCTGATGAGTGACTTGGGGGGGGGGGGGGGTAATATGACTTGTCAATGTTGTTGTTGTTGTTGTTTTGAACATGACACAAACAACAGATTTCACTAGAGTTCACTTTAGTCCACGAGAGTTTACTGGAGTCCACTAGAGTTCACTTTAGTCCACGAGAGTTTACTGGAGTCCACTAGAGTTCACTTTAGTCCACGAGAGTTCACTGGAGTCCACTAGAGTTCACTGGAGTCCACCAGAGTTCACCGGAGTTCACCAGAGTTCACCAGAGTTCACCAGAGTTCACCAGAGTTCACCAGAGTTCACCAGAGTCCACCAGAGTTCACCAGAGTTCACCAGAGTTCACCAGAGTTCCCCAGAGTCCACCAGAGTTCACCAGGGTTCACTGGAGTCCACCAGAGTTCACTAGACAGAATAAGCAAGAATTCGCCAGCCATAGCCGGTGCTGTTTTGCTTTCATTTTTCCAGAATCTATTTTTTACTTGTATTGGAAAAAAAAATCAAAATAATTTGGCTGTTACATCTTTAAATTTGCTACTAGCAGATGCTTCTATGTGCTTACACAGAGCTGAATCTTTGTGCTTACACAGAGCTGAATCATTGGGCTTACACAAAGCCGATCCATTGTGCTTACATAGAGCCGAATTTCCGTCATCAATGAGAACACAAGGCACCTCTACACCACATCTATCAATAACGTCTCTACAAGGTAACACATCACACTACATATTGGCTTGACTTACATGCTAAACACATATACAATAATAGTTATCGAAGGCGTTTAACTATAGACCAACCATGACACTGTGTTAAACTGTAGACCAACAGAAACAGTGTGTTAAACTATAGACCAACAGAAACACTGTGTTAAACTGTCCACCAACAGAAACAGTGTGTTCAATAAAAGGTGAACACTTGCAGCAATCTCTGTGATTGATCCCAGGGGCACACCTCCAAGACATTCCTCATCGATTTTATTTGATCACAAAAGTCAACACAGTCGCGTGTCCTTCTGACTTTGTTCTGCACAGACTAGTGGGGGTTTAATAATAATACACACAATAGACGCTTCTATACCAGGGGCAGACGGCCACTACCCTTCTATACCAGGGGCAGACGGCCACTACGCTTCTATACCAGGGGCACACGGCCACTACCCATCTATACCAGGGGCACACGGCCACTACGCTTCTATACCAGGGGCAGACGGCCACTACCCTTCTATACCAGGGGCAGACGGCCACTACCCTTCTATACCAGGGGCAGACGGCCACTACCCTTCTATACCAGGGGCACACGGCCACTACGCTTCTATACCAGGGGCAGACGGCCACTACCCTTCTATACCAGGGGCACACGGCCACTACGCTTCTATACCAGGGGCAGACGGCCACTACGCTTCTATACCAGGGGCAGACGGCCACTACCCTTCTATACCAGGGGCAGACGGCCACTACCCTTCTATACCAGGGGCAGACGGCCACTACCCTTCTATACCAGGGGCAGACGGCCACTACCCTTCTATACCAGGGGCAGACGGCCACTACCCTTCTATACCAGGGGCAGACGGCCACTACCCTTCTATACCAGGGGCAGACGGCCACTACCCTTCTATACCAGGGGCAGACGGCCACTACCCTTCTATACCAGGGGCAGACGGCCACTACCCTTCTATACCAGGGGCAGACGGCCACTACCCTTCTATACCAGGGGCAGACGGCCACTACCCTTCTATACCAGGGGCAGACGGCCACTACCCTTCTATACCAGGGGCAGACGGCCACTACCCTTCTATACCAGGGGCAGACGGCCACTACCCTTCTATACCAGGGGCAGACGGCCACTACCCTTCTATACCAGGGGCAGACGGCCACTACCCTTCTATACCAGGGGCAGACGGCCACTACCCTTCTATACCAGGGGCAGACGGCCACTACCCTTCTATACCAGGGGCAGACGGCCACTACCCTTCTATACCAGGGGCAGACGGCCACTACCCTTCTATACCAGGGGCAGACGGCCACTACCCTTCTATACCAGGGGCAGACGGCCACTACCCTTCTATACCAGGGGCAGACGGCCACTACCCTTCTATACCAGGGGCAGACGGCCACTACCCTTCTATACCAGGGGCAGACGGCCACTACCCTTCTATACCAGGGGCAGACGGCCACTACCCTTCTATACCAGGGGCAGACGGCCACTACCCTTCTATACCAGGGGCAGACGGCCACTACCCTTCTATACCAGGGGCAGACGGCCACTACCCTTCTATACCAGGGGCAGACGGCCACTACCCTTCTATACCAGGGGCAGACGGCCACTACCCTTCTATACCAGGGGCAGACGGCCACTACGCTTCTATACCAGGGGTACACGGCCACTACCCTTCTATACCAGGGGCAGACGGCCACTACCCTTCTTTACCAGGGGCACACGGCCACTATGCTTCTATACCAGGGGCAGACGGCCACTACCCTTCTATACCAGGGGCAGACGGCCACTATGCTTCTACACCAGGGGCAGACGGCCACTACGCTTCTACACCAGGGGCAGACAGCCACTATATACCCTTCTATACCAGGGCAGACGACCACTACTCTTGACAGAAATAAGTGACGTACACACACCCTACTTTGTGTACTCTGTAAAAAAAACTACAGGTGGGCCTGTTTACAAAATCTAATAGAAAATACGTCACCAATATTCCTTTGGTAGAGATAGGATCATTGCACAGTTTGAACTCTTGACTTTGGTGTACAGAGAAATATAGGTCAACTGTGGTATGGCACTTTATTGAGTCCATTTAGACAAGCAAGCAACAACAAAAGTGTGAACGTTTTTTGCCTTTTTTAAATAGGTTTTTCCCTCCTTTGGGGGTGGGGGGGGGTGGAGGGGGGTAATGATTTTAAGTTATACTTCGTCCCGGAGAACCTAAAATTAGACAAAGGAATACGCCTCTGCCAGCAGTAAATTCCCACGCAGACAAATTAACAACGATGTTGATTACATTTTGACAATAAATATTGGTAATTTTTGTAATAATGTGTCGTAATTATAATATATTATCTGAATGTGTGAGTAAGCAGCAACCTTTCGAGGTGACCCCTCACTCTCTCTCTCTCTCTCTCTCTCTCTCTCTCTCTCTCTCTCTCTCTCCAATGCAACTAATCATTTCGAGGTGACCTACCTTTCTCTCCCCAATGCAACTACTCATTTCGAGGTGACCTCTCTCTCTCTCTCTCTCTCCCCAATGCAACTAATCATTTCGAGGTGACCTCTCTCTCTCCCCAATGCAACTAATCATTTCGAGGTGACCTCTCTCTCTCTCCCCAATGCAACTAATCATTTCCAGGTGACCTCGAGGTGACCTCTCTCTCTCCAATGAATCTAATCGCAACAAATCGTCTAGCCGCCCTTGCCATTCTCCCTCAATGCTTCCTACATCCATGAATTATGGATAAAACAATGGCTACATTGAAATGTATGGATAAAACAATGGCTACATTGAAATGTATGGAAAAAACAATGGCTACATTGAAATGTATGGATAAAACAATGGCTACATTGAAATGTATGGATAAAACAATGGCTACATTGAAATGTATGAATAGAACCCGTTAGTTCCGATCTAGCGATCATCTGGGGAGATTACAGCGTGAATCACAAAGCCATTTCTGTCTTGTGCACTCTTGACTTGAATATCCTGGGATCACATTTCAATCAAACACTCTTACAAGGGCTTTAACGGCTCTTCAACGACTTAGGCAAGGGAATATAACTTGGGGTTAACACAGAGATAACAGACGTATTTGGGCTCGAAATGAACAAACCTGAGTGTGTGTACACCAATATTTGGGCTCGAAATGAACAAACGTGAGTGTGTGGCGAAATATTTTCATGGTAAGAATTTCTTTTTAAATTGTTTAAGAAGCGTGTCTGTTTTTGTTTTCTGATCCTTCTACCTACAAAGTCAAGTACAAAGTACAAAGTACAAAGTCAAGTACAAAGTAAAAAATAAAGTACAAAGTACAAAGTAAAGGGACAAATTACAAAGTAAAGGGACAAAAAATAATACACCTTTAAATAATAAATGAAATGATACTAAAAAAGGTTCAAAGACTGTGTACGCCGCCGGTAGCCTACTTTGTGAAGAAGCCTCGTATTTGTCCAATGTCGAATGATGTGCTCAAGTACCGACGGTTTTAATTAACCCACGTGACTTTGTTATATAAAGGTGAGAACCGAGAGGGTAATGAAAAGAAACCACACAAAATAGGTCATTCAAGGGCGCGCTTCAAGGTCAGTGTTTAATAAGATATTCAAGGTCGAGCTTCGAAGTTAGTATTTAATAGGCTATTCAAGGTCGAGCTTCGAACTTAGTGTTTAATAGGCTATTCATGGGTGCGCTTCGAAGTCAGTGTTTAATAGGCTATTCAATGGCGAGCTTCAAAGTCAGTGCTTAATAGGCTATTCAAGGTCGACCTTCGAAGTCAGTGTTTTATAGGCTATTCAAGGTCGACCTTCGAAGTCAGTGTTTAATAGGCTATTCAAGGTCGACTTCGAAGTCAGTGTTTTATAGGCTATTCAAGAGCGAGGTTCGAAGTCAGTGTTTAATAGGCTATTCAAGGCCGAGGTTCGAAGTTAGTGTTTAATAGCTATTCAAGGTCGACCTTCGAAGTCAGGGTTTAATAGGCTATTCAAGGTCGACTTCGAAGTCAGTGTTTTATAGGCTATTCAAGAGCGAGGTTCGAAGTCAGTGTTTAATAGGCTATTCAAGGCCGAGGTTCAAAGTTAGTATTTAATAGGCTATTCAAGGTCGAGCTTCGAAGTTAGTATTTAATAGGCTATTCAATGGCGAGCTTCAAAGTCAGCGCTTAATAGGCTATTCAAGGTCGACCTTCGAAGTCAGTGTTTTATAGGCTATTCAAGGTCGACCTTCGAAGTCAGTGTTTAATAGGCTATTTAAGGTCGACTTCGAAGTCAGTGTTTTATAGGCTATTCAAGAGCGAGGTTCGAAGTCAGTGTTTAATTGGCTATTCAAGGCCGAGGTTCGAAGTTAGTATTTAATAGGCTATTCAAGGTCGACCTTCGAAGTCAGTGTTTAATAAGCTATTCAAGGTCGACCTTCGAAGTCAGTGTTTAATAGGCTATTCAAGGGCGAGGTTCGAAGTTAGTATCTAATAGGCTATTCAAGGTCGACCTTCGAAGTCAGTGTTTAATAGGCTATTCAAGGTCGACCTTCGAAGTTAGTGTTTAATTTGATGAAGTTTAAAATATAAAAAAAAAGTATCTCTCAACTATTATTACAAGAAACACTGGAAGAACTTGGCTAAACTATGTGACATCACTTTTCTAGATTTGTGTGACACAACAGGTCGACATTTAGAGCTGTTGTGAGCGAGAGTTGTGAATGTTGGGTAGGAGGAGTTGTGGATCGTGGGAGTGTTTTGTGAGTTGTTGGTCGAGAGGTCAGAGCGTGAAGTTAGTCCGTGGCGTGGCACGTTTGCGTAGACTGAGTTGTTGTGTTGTTATATAAAAGGGATGTGTGTTGGCTAGAGGTCAGAGTCAGTCAGAGAAAGTCCGAGTCAGTGAGAGACAGGGAGAGTGTTAGACAGGCAGAGTTAGTGAGAGACAGTCAGAGTTAGTCAAGAGTTAGTTGGTTGTTAGTCGTGATAAGAGAGAGTGGTAGTTGGACTGATGAATGTTCCACGCTCTATATATATTGTCATTAAATAGCAGTATCCTGTTTTATGAAGTATCGAATAAAATATTATATATTGTTACAATTGACCTCTTGCGTTCTATGTGAGAGAACGTCGTAGCATTTCAAGTACTACAAGGCTGTAACATATGAAGTTACGAAGTTACGAAAAAGGTCGTAACAAGAGCCGAAATCTATGCTTCTGTGAGTATCACTATAAAATATAAGGTGTGCTAGTCAATTCTTTGCAGTCCTTAAAAGCCACCTTAAGGGCCACCTTTAAAGCCATCTTAAGAGCCACCTTTAAAGCCATCTTAAGAGCCCCCTTAAAAGCCACCTGAAGGGCCACTTTTAAAGCCACCTGAAGGGCCACTTTAAGGCCACCTTAATGGCCACCTTAAAAGCCACCTTAAATACCTGAAGGGTCGCATCGAAAAAAAGGCATATAAAGGCATGAAAGAGTTGTATTTCTTAATCTTCGACCAGCGACACCAGCCGTTCTGATCTCAATATTTCCTACATTACATACGATCACTGAATGATCACACTTATTCAAAGAACATTGATATATTAGCAACTCTTTCGTTGGGCCAATCTCGCATGCCGTCGACCAATGCAGCCTTTAGCACCAGACACTTGACTTAGTTCCGACATTGAACTAAACTACTTTTACTTGTCCTGACGAGAGACGCAGCACAACTCGGGCTGCACAAAGCACATGACCCCACATGTTTCCCTCCAATTTTTACTGCATCAATTTTTAATGTTTGTCCTAACTTGGTTTTAGATAGTTAAAGTTTATAGCTAATAGTGAATTGGCAGTAGGGTTATCAGTGTTATGATGAAAGGTGTGTTTAACCAATGTTATATTGAAAGGTGTGTTTAACCAGTGTTATATTGAAAGGTGTGTTTAACCAGTGTTATATTGAAAGGTGTGTTTAACCAGTGTTATGATGAAAGGTGTGTTTAACCAGTGTTATATTTAAAGGTGTGTTTAACCAGTGTTATATTGAAAGGTGTGTTTAACCAGTGTTATATTGAAAGGTGTGTTAACCAGTGTTATATTGAAAGGTGTGTTTAGCCAGTGTTATGATGAAAGGTGTGTTGATTTGTATGTGTTTAAGCAGTGTTATGATGAGAATAGAGGATCCAAATTTATATTCATTTATCTCTTTGACTCTGTAAATGATTGGTTACTTTCAATATCTTATGTTCTAACACACAATCATTAAAAAATGTACAGAATGGACACTTGCTCCCCACAAGATCCATCAAAATCCTGATATTTAATAGTTACAGGTGTGTTACTTATGAAGATGTTTAATAGTCACAGGTGTGTTACTAATGTAGATATTTAATAGTCACAGGTGTGTTACTTATGAAGATATTTAACAGTTACAGGTGTGTTACTAATGAAGATATTTAATAGTTACAGGTGTGTTACTAATGTAGATATTTAATAGTTACAGGTGTGTTACTAATGAAGATATTTAATAGTTACAGGTGTGTTACTTATGAAGATATTTAATAGTTACAGGTGTGTTCCTAATGAAGGTATTTAATAGTTACAGGTGTGTTACTAATGTAGATATTTAATAGTTACAGGTGTGTTACTTATGAAGATATTTAACAGTTACAGGTGTGTTACTTATGAAGATATTTAATAGTTACAGGTGTGTTACTAATGTAGATATTTAATAGTTACAGGTGTGTTACTAATGAAGATATTTAATAGTTACAGGTGTGTTACTTATGAAGATATTTAATAGTTACAGGTGTGTTCCTAATGAAGGTATTTAATAGTTACAGGTGTGTTCCTAATGAAGATATTTAATAGTTACAGGTGTGTTCCTAATGAAGATATTTAATAGTTACAGGTGTGTTACTTATGAAGATATTTAATAGTTACAGGTGTGTTACTTATGAAGATATTTAATAGTTACAGGTGTGTTACTTATGAAGATATTTAATAGTTACAGGTGTGTTCCTAATGAAGATATTTAATAGTTACAGGTGTGTTCCTAATGAAGATATTTAATAGTTACAGGTGTGTTCCTAATGAAGATATTTAACAGTTACAGGTGTGTTACTTATGAAGATATTTAATAGTTACAGGTGTGTTACTAATGTAATCTACAAATAATCATACTTTATTTAGGCTAATTTGTTTGAACATCATCTACTGTTTGATTTCTTATTTTATAGTTAATCAAACTTCATGTAATCTGATCCTCTCAATGAACCTAAACAAATTCTACATCAAATAATCTTATAATCCGACTAAATTACACATCTACTAATCTTACAATGCAGTTAAATAATTTTGCATCCATTATTTTTACAGTTCAGTTACAATTCCTCTACCTCAGTTAATTTTTATTAATTTTGTAAAAACGTATGCATCCAATCTCACAATCCAATGTACAATCCAGAGTAGAAACTTGTACTTACGTATTGGGCTTGGAGGCACCATCATAACAGAGCCATCATAGTAGACCACTGGTCCAACTCCATTGTCTTTGATTGGTGTCCCAGCTGCCACTGGGGTCATGAGAGGTGCTCTCTGACCTCCATCTTGAATTTGGGCATAGGCTCCAGGTGGGGGTGGGGGGGCACCACCTGAAACATTTTTTAAATTTTAAGTATAAAACAGAATGTATAGGATACTTTAATAAATGTATATGTACACCTTCTATTTCAGCAACTGTTGTAGCAATGTATCACCTTTCCTTGTGGTGTTAAACTGTTGTAGCAATGTATCACCTTTCCTTGTGGTGTTCAACTGTTGTAGCAATGTATCACCTCTCCTTGTGATGTTAAATGAATGATTTCATTATTTGAGTGTTTGAAATTTCTTGTAGCAATCAAACCTGGACTTGACTCAAATCTTCAAATTGTTTGCCTACAGACTAACATACAGTACAGTTACAATGTTTGCCTACATACAAACTAACATGTTGTGTAGTTACAATTTTTGCCTAAAGACTAAGAAACTGTTCTGTTTCAATGTTTGCGTACTCACTAACATAATGTACAATTACAATAATAAGTCAAATGATCATTAAGTTACTCTTCTACTTATCAAATAATTTTAGCAACCCTAACTTTCACCCTCACCTTAACCATAACCTTAACTCTAACTTTAACCTTAACCAGAACACTAATCACACTTGGTTAAAAAAAAATGCCATGCATAAGTAGCCATGGTTATGTTCATGTATAAATTACCTGGTGCTGGCATGGGTAAGGGCTGCTGTGCTGAGTAATAAATACGTGCTGGATGCTGACCTTGATGACCGGCTCCAGCAGGCACATACATACGTCCTGGTCCATAGTGTGATAACTGTGCTGGACCAGAGGGTTGGTAAGTTTGGTAACCAAGATGGTAGTTTCCAGATCCACCAGCTTAAAGCAATCAAATTCAAGAAATGAATAAGGCCTCTGTGTCATCTTTTTATAAGAATTATGTCTATGTCTAGGGTCTCTATGTCTAGAGTCTCTATGCCCAGGGTATCTGAGTCTAGGGTCTCTATGTCTAGGTTGACTAGGTCTTGGGAGTCTATGTTTAGGGAGTCTACGTGTTTGTTGACTATGTCTAAGGAGTCTATGTCATCTTAGTCTTGGAAGTCTATGTGTAGGATGCCTATATGTAGGGTGCCTATATATAGGGCATCTATGTGTAGCATGTCTATGTCTAGGGCATCTTTGTCAAGGGCAGGTGTCTTCAAACATTTTTGCACACCGGCCCTCTGACAGTGTTGGTCGGACAACAGTTTGAAAAAAGTATGACCGAATTCCTCTGCATATCTATATATATAATTCGCCAGCAAATGTCAAACACCACCACGCAGGCTATATATAGATACGCCAGAGTGTGGTTAAATAATGAGTTCACTAGCGTGCAAAATATAATTCCCGATAACTTCAACAGCTTTGCTCCTCCGCAGAAACGCGTATTCTTTCTGTCCCCAAGACTCGCCCAAAACCATACGTTGAACGATCGTTCTCTTTCTGTGCACTCAAACAATGGAAATCTCTGCCATTACACATCCGCAATATACCGACCATCACAACCTTCAAAACTGCACTCAAAACACATCTATTTAATCTCTACTATCCTGACTGATTCCCACCTCTGACCGTAAAACGATGGCACTGAGTGTCGTCCATGGTTTGACTGAGTGTTGTCCATGGTTTGACTGAGTGTCGTCCATGATTTGACTGAGTGTCGTCCATGATTTGACTGAGTGTCGTCCATGGTTTGACTGAGTGTCGTCCATGGTTTGACTGAGTGTCGTCCATGGTTTGACTGAGTGTCGTCCATGGTTTGACTGAGTGTTGTCCATGGTTTGACTGAGTGTCGTCCATGGTTTGACTGAGTGTCGTCCATGGTTTGACTGAGTGTCGTCCATGGCTTGACATGTCAATAGTTTTTATATATACATTTGTTTTGTTTGATTTAATTAATGTATGTCAATTAATTATTTCAGATTTTTATTAATTGTATGTACAGCATGGTGAGCCCAGCGCTGGGGTACCACGCTATATAAAACCACGTATAATAATAATAATAATAATAATAATAAAAATAATATTAAATGATATAATATATATTTTTTTTTTAATAACACATTTGCGTTTGGTGCGTAATATTTTCTTTTCGGAAATGAAATTGTCTCAATTTAAGTATTGTGCAAAAAATATTCGGTTTAAAAGTGGTTGGGACATGTGAATATTAATATAGTTGATGGGCTGAAATAAAAAGTGTGTAGTGACGTATCATGAAAAAGGGGGGGGGGGGGTGTAGCAAAACTGGCATTCTTAAATGTGGGTAACTTGAGTTCACGTTTTTTTCTCAAGTAACTTAAGTAGATGGGAAGTTCCCGCATTGCTGTCGCCAATGTTTGGCGGGCTATATCTAGTTTCTTATATTATATGTTTAATATAATATTAATTTAATGTAATGTAATTTAATTTGATGTAATTTAATATATGTAATGTAATGCAGGGAAAAAGAACAGCAACAAAAAAAGGGGGGAGTGGGGGACATTACAATATTTAAAATTAAGAACAATTTGAATCAGCTTAAACTTATTTGCATTTTAAAGTGAATTATGGGCCAGTTTTTAGATAAAGAGATAGTCTGCTTCCATTTTAATCATTGTAAACTGGGTACCTATTTATAGTAAGTGAGTGGGACAGTTACCACATGTATTATAGTAAGTTGGAGTAGTTACTATGCATATCAGTTTGTAAGAATTCTCTATTCATGAGTAGATTGGGGTCAAGAGAACAGACAATATGTGTATATTCAGGTCCCATGCCAATCAACTTAAAACTAACCTTGAGGACCATTGTAGCCATCTAGGGATGATCCTGTGTTATAAATGAACTGCACGGGCACAGGATTAAATGCCACAGTTGGGTCGTTGCCTTGGTGCATCATCCCTGGACTCGGCCTGTAGACTGGTTGATTGTAACCATTGAATTGTGGGACCCCGCCTCCATCAGTACCATCATAATAGATTCTGTAGCAATCAGATCATTCATTGAGATGTGTACAAACTATCAAATTTCCTCAGTTGAACAAAAATATGTTTAAAAATAAAGTTGTCATGAGATTAAGCACAACAGCAAAAAAAGGCCCCAAAAATCAGCATCACCTCCATTCAGGTAGCCAATGTCCACCAGTGATATCCTTTAACTCATATAGACCCATTTAGCCCATGTCCACCAGTGATATCCTTTAACTCATATAGACCCATTTAGCCCATGTCCACCAGTGATATCCTTTAACTCATATAGACCCATTTAGCCCATGTCCACCAGTGATATCCTTTAACTCATATAGACCCATTTAGCCCAAGTCCACCAGTGATATCCTTTAACTCATATAGACCCATTTAGCCCATGAACACCAATGACAGACTTAAAACTCAACTAGATGGAGGTAGCCCATGAACACCAGTGATATCCTTTAACTCATATAGACCCATTTAGCCCATGTCCACCAGTGATATCCTTTAACTCATAAAGACCCATTTAGCCCATGTCCACCAGTGATATCCTTTAACTCATATAGACCCATTTAGCCCATGTCCACCAGTGATATCCTTTAACTCATATAGACCCATTTAGCCCATGAACACCAATGACAGCCTTAAACTCAACTAGATGGAGGTAGCCCATGAACACCAATGACAGCCTTAAACTCAACTAGAGGGATGTAGGCCATGAACACCAATGACAGCCTTAAACTCAACTAGAGGGATGTAGCCCATAAACACCAATGACAGCCTTAAACTCAACTAGATGGAGGTAGCCCATGAACACCAATGACAGCCTTAAACTCACCTAGATGGAGGTAGCCCATGAACACCAATGACAGCCTTAAACTCACCTAGATGGAGGTAGCCCATGAACACCAATGACAGCCTTAAACTCAACTAGATGGAGGTAGCCCATGAACACCAATGACAGCCTTAAACTCAACTAGATGGAGGTAGCCCATGAACACCAATGACAGCCTTAAACTCACCTAGATGGAGGTAGCCCATGAACACCAATGACAGCCTTAAACTCAACTAGACCCATATAGTTCATGTACACCAATGATAAACTTAAATTTTCCTAGACTCAGGTAGTCCTTGTCTCACCTACACCCATGTAGCCCTTGTCTCACCTAGACCCAGGTAGCCATTTTCTCACCTAGACTCCGGTAGCCCTGGTCTCACCAAGACCCAGGTAGCCATTTTCTTACTTAGACCCAGGTAGCCCATGTCTCACCTAGACCCAGGTAGCCATTGTAAACCAGTGACATCCTTGAACTCACCTAGACCCAGGTAGCCCTTGTCCACCAGTTACAGCCTGTGCACCACCTTGACCAGCCACAGCTTGTGCACCACTTTGACCAGCCACAGCATGAGGTTGCCCACTAAAATGGTGGTAGACGTTTGGTCCATAGGTTTGGAGATCTCCTGAATTTAGTTAGCATTATTTATAGTATTATCAGTACCAGTAATATCAATAGCTTTTTTCAATATCAATACTGCAGTCCCTACATTGCCATCTTTTGTTTCAATATCAATACTGCAATCCTTACATTGCCATCTTTTGTTTCAATATCAATACTGCAATCCTTACATTGCCATCTTTTGTTTCAATATCAATACTGCAATGACACTCCAACAAATTCTAGGACATTACAACAACACACATTCTATGACATTCAAAAACACATTCCATGAAATTCTAACAGACATTCTATGGTATTCCAACACACATTCTATGACATTCTAACACACATTCAATGACACTCCAGCAAATTCTAGGACATTCCAACAACACACATTCTATGACATTCAAAAACACATTCTAACAGAAATTCTATGGCATTCCAACACACATTCTATGACATTCTAACACACATTCAATGACATTCCAACACATTCTAGGACATTCCAACAACATACATTCTATGACATTCAAACACACATTCCATGAAATTCTAACACACATTCCATGAAATTCTAACACACATTCCTTGACATTCTAACACACATTCTATGACATTCTAACACACATTCTATGAAATTCCAACACACACTCTATGACATTCCAACACATTCTATTACATTCCAAGAACACACATTTTATGACATTTAAACACACATTCTATGACATTCCAACACACTTTCAATGACATTGTAACACACATTCTATGATATTCCAACACATTTTATGACATTCATGTCACTTTTATCTCCTCCATGACATTCTAACCTCTATTCCATGACATTCTCACCTGAGTTTGGAGGAGGAATTAGGGGAACAGAAAAACTTGCACGTGCTGGCACTGGTACAGTCGCAGGTCGAGGGGGTGGGGATTGGTAGGGGTGATAAGGCTCTGGCCGATGGACCGGCTCAAATGCGGATGACACCAGGGCTCGAGGTACTCGACTCCTGCTGTTATGCCTGCTAGACTCACCACGGTTCACCACCCCAGTAGTGTCTGTCGCTGGAAATCAGACATATAACAAATGAACTGCTAAGCAACTTTAATCAACACTGGTGGCATATAAAACATTCAGGCATTTCATGATGGTCTTTGCTTTGTGCTTGCCATACTAACAGCATTCAGAATTACACAATTTATTTGATACAAATTAACACATTTCCTCTTTCGCATTGCCACATCAGCAGCACATTTATTTAATTAATAAAGCAAGCTATTTATAACATCAGCAGTCCCTTTAGTTAATAAAGCAAGCTATTTATAACATCAGCAGTGCCCTTAGTTAATAAAGCAAGCTATTTATACATCAGCAGTCCCTTTAGTTAATAAAGCTAGCTATTTATAACTGTTTCACTTTGTAGGAAATACTAGAACAAGGTGTGTGGAAGCTGTGTGAAGGAACAAGGTATGTGGAAGCTGTGTGAAGGAACAAGTAGAAGAAGGTGTGTGGAAGCTGTGTGAAGGAACAAGTAGAACAAGGCGTGTGGAAGCTGTGTGAAGGAACAAGTAGAAGAAGGTGTGTGGTAGCTGTGTGAAGGAACAAGTACAACAAGGTGTGTGGAAGCTGTGTGAAGGAACAAGTAGAAGAAGTTGTGTGGAAGCTGTGTGAAGGAACAAGTAGAACAAGGTGTGTGGAAGCTGTGTGAAGGAACAAGTACAACAAGGTGTGTGGAAGCTGTGTGAAGGAACAAGTAGAAAAAGGTGTGTGGAAGCTGTGTAAAGGAACAAGTAGAACAAGGCGTGTGGAAGCTGTGTGAAGGAACAAGTAGAAGAAGGTGTGAGGAAGCTGTGTGAAGGAACAAGTACAACAAGGTGTGTGGAAGCTGTGTGAAGGAACAAGTAGAACAAGGTGTGTGGAAGCTGTGTGAAGGAACAAGTACAACAAGGTGTGTGGAAGCTGTGTGAAGGAACAAGTACAACAAGGTGTGTGGAAGCTGTGTGAAGGAACAAGTAGAACAAGGTGTGTGGAAGCTGTGTGAAGGAACAAGTAGAACAAGGTGTGTGGAAGCTGTGTGAAGGAACAAGTAGAACAAGGTGTGTGGAAGCTGTGTGAAGGAACAAGTAGAACAAGGTGTGTGGAAGCTGTGTGAAGGAACAAGTAGAACAAGGTGTGTGGAAGCTGTGTGAAGGAACAAGTAGAACAAGATGTGTGGAAGCTGTGTGAAGGAACAAGTACAACAAGGTGAGTGGAAGCTGTGTGAAGGAACAAGTAGAACAAGGTGTGTGGAAGCTGTGTGAAGGAACAAGTACAACGAGGTGTGTGGAAGATTGAAATATAAATGATAAAAAAAAGAATGTTTGGGCTCAGAGCCTTCCTCAGCAGACAGGACAAGGGAAGAAACAACAACAATAAAAGAAAGTAGTTCAAAAACTTAAGTGTAATTGAGTAGCATTAAATCTTGAATCATTTATCAACAAAGAAAGTAGTTCAAAAACTTAAGTGTAATTGAGTAGCATTAAATCTTGAATCATTTATCAACAAAGAAAGTAGTTCAAAAACTAAATTGTAATTGAGTAGCATTAAATCTTGAATCATTTATCAACAAAGAAAGTAGTTCAAAAACTAAATTGTAACTGACAATGCCAACAACTGCTGCAACAGGGAACACATAAGCAAACAGTGAGACACAAGACACTCTGTAAGTCAAGGCTACTACTCATGTCAAGGCTACTACTCAAGTTAAGGCTACTACTCAAGTCAAGGCTACTACTCAAGTCAAGGCTACTACTCATGTCAAGGCTTCTACTCATGTCAAGGCTACTACTCATGTCAAGGCTACTACTCATGTCAGGGCTACTACTCAGAGCAAGGCTACTACTCAAGTCAAGGCTACTACTCACGTCAAGGCTACTACTCAGAGCAAGGCTGCTACTCATGTCAAGGCTACTACTCATGTCAAGGCTACTACTCATGTCAAGGCTACAAATCATGGCAAGGCTACTACTCATGTCAAGGCTACTACTCAGAGCAAGGCTACTACTCAAGTCAAGGCTACTACTCATGTCAAGACTACTTCTCATGTCAAGGCTACTACTCATGTCAAGACTACTACTCATGTCAAGACTACTACTCATGTCAAGGCTACTACTCATGTCAAGACTACTACTCAAGTCAAGGCTACTACTCAAATTCAAAGCAAGGCTACTACTCAAGTCAAGGCTACAACTCAAGTCAAGTATACTTCTCATTTCCGCAAGGGAAATGCAATTTCTAATATTCCATTATGGTTAGCACTATCCTGGTTCATTTCCAGTCATCTTTTGAAATGTTTAGAAACTGGACTTTTGAATGTTTTGTTGTTTTTTTTCTTGTACTGAAAAATGTACATTTGTATTCTGTGTAACCATAAATTTACACAAATTCTTTGTGCTTCCTTGAATGCTGTATCACCATCCAACATTCTTATAACCTTTAGCAGATAAGTTAGGATCTTCTTGTCTGCCTACTGCAATTACTAAACTGAACCAACCTCTAACAGGTAAGTTAGGATCTTCTAGTCTGCCTACTGCAATTACTAAATTCAACCAATCTCTAACAGGTAAGTTAGGATCTTCTTGTCTGACTACTGCAATTACTAAACTAACCAACCTCTAACAGGTAAGTTAAGATCTTCTAGTCTGCCCACTGCAATTGCTAAACTCAACCAACCTCTAGCAGGTAATTTAAGATCTCCTTGTCTGCCTACTGCGGATTTTCCACCAGGTGGAGCTTTCGATTCTCGCCTCTCAGTGCCCAGATGTTCTACTGGATGAACGCGAGGTCCACTTGACATCCCAACATTCTGTTCATGAAGTTGATTTTAAGAGTTATGAAATAAAATATTCATGAGCAAGGAAAGATACATGAACAAGAGCATTACAGAAATACATTTCAAAAACTGAATGCAGAGGAAAAAAACTTGGCGTCTGTTGGTTTAAAAAACTTGGAATCTGTTTGTTTAAAAAACACTGAGTCTGTTGGTTTAAAAAACTTGGAGTCTGTTGGTTTAAAAAACACTGAGTCTGTTGGTTTAAAAAACTTGGAGTTGGTTTAAAAAACTTGGAGTCTGTTGGTTTAAAAAACTTGGAGTCTGTTGGTTTAAAAAACTTGGAGTCTGTTGGTTTAAAAAACACTGAGTCTGTTGGTTTAAAAAACTTGGAGTCTGTTGGTTTAAAAAACTTGGAGTCTGTGGGCTTAAAAAACTTGGAGTCTGTGGGCTTAAAAAACTTGGAGTCTGTTGGTTTAAAAAACACTGAGTCTGTTGGTTTAAAAAACTTGGAGTCTGTGGGCTTAAAAAACTTGGAGTCTGTTGGTTTAAAAAACTTGGAGTATGTTGGTTTAAAAAACTTGGAGTCTGTTGGTTTAAAAAACTTAGAGTCTGTTGGTTTAAAAAACTTGGAGTCTGTGGGCTTAAAAAACTTGGAGTCTGTTGGTTTAAAAAACACTGAGTCTGTTGGTTTAAAAAACTTGGAGTCTGTGGGCTTAAAAAACTTGGAGTCTGTTGGTTTAAAAAACACTGAGTCTGTTGGTTTAAAAAACTTGGAGTCTGTTGGTTTAAAAAACTTGGAGTCTGTTGGTTTAAAAAACTTGGAGTCTGTTGGTTTAAAAAACTTGGAGTCTGTTGGTTTAAAAAACTTGGAGTCTGTTGGTTTAAAAAACTTGGAGTCTGTTGGTTTAAAAAACTTGGAGTCTGTTGGTTTAAAAAACTTGGAGTCTGTTGGTTTAAAAAACATGGAGTCTGTGGGCTTAAAAAACTTGGAGTCTGTTGGTTTAAAAAACTTGGAGTCTGTTGGTTTAAAAAACTTGGAGTCTGTGGGCTTAAAAAACTTGGAGTCTGTTGGTTTAAAAAACACTGAGTCTGTGGGCTTAAAAAACTTGGAGTCTGTTGGTTTAAAAAACACTGAGTCTGTTGGTTTAAAAAACTTGGAGTCTGTGGGCTTAAAAAACTTGGAGTCTGTTGGTTTAAAAAACACTGAGTCTGTTGGTTTAAAAAACTTAGAGTCTGTTGGTTTAAAAAACTTAGAGTCTGTTGGTTTAAAAAACTTGGAGTCTGTTGGTTTAAAAAACTTGGAGTCTGTTGGTTTAAAAAACTTGGAGTCTGTGGGCTTAAAAAACTTGGAATCTGTTGGTTTAAAGAACTTGGAGTCTGTTGGTTTAAAAAACTTGGAGTCTGTTGGTTTAAAAAACTTAGAGTCTGTTGGTTTAAAAAACACTGAGTCTGTTGGTTTAAAAAACTTAGAGTCTGTTGGTTTAAAAAACTTGGAGTCTGTTGGTTTAAAAAACTTGGAGTCTGTTGGTTTAAAAAACTTGGAGTCTGTTGGTTTAAAAAACTTGGAGTCTGTTGGTTTAAAAAACTTGGAGTCTGTTGGTTTAAAAAACTTGGAGTCTGTTGGTTTAAAAAACTTGGAGTCTGTTGGTTTAAAAAACTTGGAGTCTGTTGGTTTAAAAAACTTGGAGTCTGTTGGTTTAAAAAACTTGGAGTCTGTTGGTTTAAAAAACTTGGAGTCTGTTGGTTTAAAAAACTTGGAGTCTGTTGGTTTAAAAAACTTGGAGTCTGTTGGTTTAAAAAACTTGGAGTCTGTTGGTTTAAAAAACTTGGAGTCTGTTGGTTTAAAAAACTTGGAGTCTGTTGGTTTAAAAAACTTGGAGTCTGTTGGTTTAAAAAACTTGGAGTCTGTTGGTTTAAAAAACTTGGAGTCTGTTGGTTTAAAAAACTTGGAGTCTGTTGGTTTAAAAAACTTGGAGTCTGTTGGTTTAAAAAACTTGGAGTCTGTTGGTTTAAAAAACACTGAGTCTGTTGGTTTAAAAAACTTGGAGTCTGTGGGCTTAAAAAACTTGGAGTCTGTTGGTTTAAAAAACACTGAGTCTGTTGGTTTAAAAAACTTAGAGTCTGTTGGTTTAAAAAACTTGGAGTCTGTTGGTTTAAAAAACTTGGAGTCTGTTGGTTTAAAAAACTTGGAGTCTGTTGGTTTAAAAAACTTAGAGTCTGTTGGTTTAAAAAACTTTGAGTCTGTTGGTTTAAAAAACTTGGAGTCTGTTGGTTTAAAAAACACTGAGTCTGTTGGTTTAAAAAACTTGGAGTCTGTTGGTTTAAAAAACACTGAGTCTGTTGGTTTAAAAAACTTGGAGTCTGTTGGTTTAAAAAACTTGGAGTCTGATGGTTTAAAAAACACTGAGTCTGTTGGTTAAAAGAACTACAACTCATTGACAGCCTTCTTAACCCTGATGCACAACGACATCTTTGTCCCCCTTTGTTTAAATATTGATCTCACACTCTCTACAATGATTACAAATATATCATAACATCAATATCAGTGCTTCTTTGAGACAATTTCCTCTAAGGGGGTATTTCATATTTTCAGTGGGCAGTACCAGTGGCCAGAGGCCTAGCTAGGGGAGGGGGGGGGGAGGAGGAGAGAGACTGATGTGCCCAGGCGCCAGACCAGGGGGGCTCCACAATGGGTTTAGATGGTACTTAATACATGAAAATAATGAGTTTCAGATTGGGGGGAGGGGGGGGTTTACCCAAACACTCTAGCAATGCCGCTGCCAGTCAGTAGTAAGGAGGGCGGAGGGGATTGTCCACCCATGTGTCACGCTTTTTTATATTGGCGGGCGGAATTTTTGGACAACTGAATAGTTTGTATCTGATTGAAAGTGCGCAGCTAGGAAGTGCATCTATCGGCACAAAAATTGGCTATCATTTTTGTTGGGAAGTAAGCCAGAAATCAAGGGTGATGAAGACTATTGGGTGGAGGNGAGACTGAAGTGCCCAGGCGCCAGACCATGGGGGCTCCACAATGGGTTTAGATGGTACTTAATACATGAAAATAATGAGTTTCAGATTGGGGGGAGGGGGGGAGGAGGAGAGAGACTGGTGTGCCCAGGCGCCAGACCAGGGGGGCTCCACAATGGGTTTAGATGGTACTTAATACATGAAAATAATGAGTTTCAGATTGGGGGGAGGGGGGGTTTTACCCAAACACTCTAGCAATGCCGCTGCCAGTCAGTAGTAAGGAGGGCGGAGGGGATTGTCCACCCATGTGTCACGCTTTTTTATATTGGCGGGCGGAATTTTTGGACAACTGAATAGTTTGTATCTGATTGAAAGTGCGCAGCTAGGAAGTGCATCTATCGGCACAAAAATTGGCTATCATTTTTGTTGGGAAGTAAGCCAGAAATCAAGGGTGATGAAGACTATTGGGTGGAGGATGGGTCTGGGGGGCCCACTCCCCAGAAAATGTTTGAATGTCAAGTGAACAGTGGCAAGGGGCCTCTAAAAGTCATGTGACAAGTGGCAAGGTCCCTCTAAAAGTCATGTGGCAAGGGGCCTCTAAAAGTCAAGTGACAAGTGGCACGGGGCCTCTAAAAGTCAAGTGACAAGTGGCAAGTGACATGCTGGAAACACTAGGCTGGTCACCATTGGAGGAACGACAATGACAATCCAGGCTCTCCATGATGTACAAGATAAATAATGGGCTGGTCCACTGTTCCAGTATTAAACAGAAACTCGTCCCTCTCCCCCATAAACAGCGACGAGGCCATGACAGGCAAATCAGGCTCATTCCAGCAAGAAGCCAGGATAGGAGCTGCTCATTCCTGCCCAAGACAATCAGGGACTGGAACAAGCTTTCAAAAGGAACAGTTGAGGTGACAACACTAGACACATTTGCATCTATTGCCTCAAGCCTTCAAACCCCCAGGACATGATTCCCTCACAAAGAGGCACTTGCAATCAGTGAAATATCCTCATCACCACCAGTAACAGAAACATTGCAAATCCCCTCTACGTGCATAGGAGCCAAAATGATAAATAAATTGATCGTGGGCCCTTAATATATAGAAGAAGAAGAGAAAAAAAAAAGAAAAATTACTTACATAATTAACTTTTCTAAATATTTCCAAGTTTTATCAGAGTCAAAAAAGAGAAGAAAATGTTTGGCCGAAAGGTTTAATATGTATTTTTGTTAACTGTTATTCAGGAAACTTTGTTATAAAAGTAGTACCTTTGCTCCATGGATCATCAAATATATCAAATGTATTGATATTTCATTTGTTTTAATAATTGCGATTGGTTAAAAGCACCCGTTACTATTCTTTTTTAAAATGTTAAAAAATTTAGAATTTAGTCATTTTTTAATAAAATATATTTTTGTTTTACAGTTATACAGAGTATTCTGTGGGGGGGGGGGGGGGGGAATTGACTTCCCTGAAAGAGACCCTGACCAACATCAATACATGTTATTTACTTGTCAACTCGGCACTATTAGCACACACACAAAAATAAGTTTTTTAAAAATTACTCACAAAAATGAACTTTACTGAAACAAAACCCTATCCTAAACCCTAAACCCTAACCCCTAACCCTTGGCCTTAGACTTGAGTACACACATCTAATTGTTTTTAGTGTACTTTGAATATTTTAAATTAGGCGTGTTGTACCTGAGTATGGCGTGGCAATGGCACAGATGCTTCTGGAACGTGCACAGATCCGGTCCTCGTAGCACCATCCGAGTGATTGGCTGAGTTCGGATGGAATGAGGTGTGGACGGTTGAACCGGTGGTGGTTACCTGGCTGCCTGAAACTTTACTGCGAGGAGTATGCTGGGAAATATTCCAGTGCTGAGAAGTGTTTCAAATAAAAGACACAACAAAAATGTTTAAAGCAGGGGTCTCAAACTCACGGCCTGGGGGCTATTTGTGGCCCACAATATGATAGTTTGCGGCCCACTACCTGACAGCAAAGTTTAGTGTTAATGTGGCTGGCCCGCGCGTTTTCCCCATTCTCATATCTATAATGTGACCCTCCATGACAGTTTCAGTAGAATCTCACCGACTAGTCTGATTCTGATTTAATTAAGTTTGTATAGATTTTGACCGTTGTAAAAAACAGACTAATTTTTTTTTATATTATGAGACTAAAATGGTCAAAGTGCGGTTTTGAGAAAACTTTAAAAAGTCAGTTAGTGGTTAATGCACAACCATACTTGGGTAAATCGTAGCAACCTGACACAGTTTAAAAAAATCCCTATTAAAATTGCCACTAGTGTTAATGAGTGAGGGAAATTACAAGCCATTCAGCTAGGTCACTTTCAAAATAGGGTTATTAAAAAAGGCCTTTTCTTCAATAAAAAAATCAAAATTCATTCTCCCTACAATAGCTTCGTCCATCGCATCAATAATTTATAAATATTGCCTGCCCCTGCCTACTGTTTGAACATGTTTTAGCCTTCAAAGTCTTCATGGAGAAGCATGGGGTGGTTGTTCCTGTACTAAGTGATCCCAAATGGCTCATGGACTTAGCTTTTCTTGTCGACATTACACAGGAGCTGAATGTACTCAACAAGAAGGTAAAAGACCAGGGATAGCTTGTCAGTGTTGCCAATTACAATGTCAGGGCATTCTGCACAAAAGTAGTGATATGGTTCTTAGAGAATCCTCCGCCATTTCCAATATGCCAAGTACTCATGGACTCGGGCACACCCTTCAGTAGTAAGTATACTGATGCCTTTGCAAAGCTACAGGAAGAATTTGATCTCATATTTTTAGACTTCAAAACAGAAAGAGTGACTTTTCCACTTTTTGCTGACCATTTCTACTTCAATTTGGAAGATGCAACCCCACCCCCCCCTCCCCCCCCCCCATTTACGCTTCAAATGGAGCTAATTGATCGTCAGTGCAAATTTTTAGACTTCAAAACAGAAAGAGTGACTTTTCCACTTTTTGCTGACCATTTCTACTTCAATTTGGAAGATGCAACCCCCCCCCCCCCCCCCCCCCCCCCATTTACGCTTCAAATGGAGCTAATTGATCGTCAGTGCAATTCTAAGTTCAGGGAGGTCAATGGAAACACAGAAAAGCATTGATCATTTATGTGAGCATTGCCCTGTGATTTCCAGCGGATTATTTCCCTTTTTTGGGAGTACCTATCTGTGGGAAAAGCTCTTTTCCACTATGAAATTTAACAAGTCAAATTTCAAGGCCAAACTTACTGATGAGCATCTTCAAGCTATACCAAGGGTCTAAGTTGCTTCCTCACTCAAACCAAATGTTGTTCAGCTGTGTAAGAAAAAGCGCTGCCAGATCTCTGGTAACAGTAGGAGGAAGAAAGTGAAGCCTAGTTCTTTTAAAACCCTTAATGTTTTTAATAAAGGTTCAGCAGATTGCAACAGTTGTACTTAATTGACTTTGTAATCGCTTTTATTGTGGAATACTTGATGCGACCCAGACTGACTCAGAAATTACCTCCTGCGGCCCCGGATGATTTCAGTTTGAGAACCCTGGTTTAAAGTATCTTACTTTTACAATACCTTGCCGATTAATTCAGTCCATTTCAACCAAGTCTGGTTAAAAGAAATTATTATTAAAGATTTCAGTGGCGCAGATAGGGTTGGTGTCACCTGGTAGGCAGATAGGGTTGGTGTCGCCCGTTGTGCAGATAGGGTTGGTGTCACCCGGTGTGCAGATAGGGTTGGTGTCACCCAGTGCATGTGCAGATAGGGTTGGTGTCACCCGGTGCACAGATAGGGTTGGTGTCACCTGGTGTGTGCGCAGATAGGGTTGGTGTCACTATGTGCGCAGATAGGGTTGGTGTCACCTGGTGCGTGCGCAGATAGGGTTGGTGTCACCAGGTGCGCAGATAGGGTTGGTGTCACCTGGTGCGTGCGCAGAAAGGGTTGGTGTCACCAGGTGCGCAGATAGGGTTGGTGTCACCTGATGCGGTAAACTCATGGTGTCAATAAGTTTAGGCTTCTCATATTTTCTCCCTTGGTTCTCTTCATAAACAGGATGTGTTCATTGTTAGTCATTGGTAACAAGAAGCTCATGTGTTGTTAGTTCTTAGTAACACAGAGATGTTGATGTGTTGTTAATTATTGGTAACAAGAAGCTGATGTGTTCTTGGTAACACAAGATGCTGATGCATTGTTACATCTTTGTAACACAAGATGCTGATGCATTGTTACATCTTTGTAACACAAGAAGTTAACTTGTTGTTAGTTGTTAGTAACACTAAGATGTTGATTTTTTTAAATGTATCCTGAAATTGATTTGTAACTCTCTAAAGTTTAGAATTGCAATATATACTGAAAACTGAAAACTTACAGTGGAATCGAAAGGTCGAACTCCAGCTTGGATGCCCAAAGCAGTTCCAGGTCCCCTCACAGTGTGCCCTCCCTCCTGGAAGAAACCATCCGACTGTGTGCCCATGTTGCCTGCCTGTGTGCCGCTGTTGCCTGCCTGTGTGCCCATTGTACCAACACCTGGCATGGCCTGCACGTAAGCTGACTGCATGGCTAGAGTTTCTTTCAGGTTGTTGACCTCTTGTCGAATGCGCCACAATTCATCATCAAAAGCTGCCCCAACTGTTATGTTCAAACAAATTCTTAAATTAATAATTTACTAGAAAGATGCTCTTCTTTAAACCACTGATTTTCATGGACAACAAGGGTTGATGGATACAATGGGTAGATGGACAACAAGGGTTGATGGACACAATGGCTTGATGGACACCATGGGTTGATGGAAACCAGGGGTTGATGGACGCCATAGGTTGATGGACACCATGGGTTGATGGACACCAAGGGTTGATGGACACCAAGGGTTGATGGACACCAGGGGTTGATGGATAATAGGGGTTGACAAAGTTGATAAAGTTAAAAATGGTTGTTGATAAAGTTGATAAAAACAGTTATTAATGGTTGTTGACAAAGTTGATAAAACATTTATTAATGGATGTTGATAAAGTTAAAAAATAAACTAACAGCTTACCTCCATCTGGCCCTTGCTGAGCCAAGTGATCCAACATCTGATTTAAATTCTCTATTTCATCCCTTTGTTTGTCTAGAATGTCATAAAGCTTGGCAAGTTCATCCTCTTGGGCAGCTTTACAAACAAAAGAACAATTTCAATTGCTGTTATCAAGTGCTATTAAAATGCCATAACTGGTTGTATAAATAGTGCTTTGATTGACGAGCGTTTGCCATAATTGTTGTGTAAATAGTGCTATGACTAGTGTATGCCATAACTGGTTGTGTAAATAGAGCAATGACTAGTGTATGCCATAACTGGTTGTGTAAATAGAGCAATGACTTGTGTATGCCATAACTGGTTGTGTAAATAGAGCAATGACTTGTGTATGCCATAACTGGTTGTGTAAATAGAGCAATGACTTGTGTATGCCATAACTGGTTGTGTAAATAGAGCAATGACTTGTGTATGCCATAATTGGTTCTGTAAATAGTGCTATGACTAGTGTATGCCATAATTGGTTCTGTAAATA
Source organism: Lymnaea stagnalis (assembly GCA_964033795.1). Taxonomy (NCBI): domain Eukaryota; kingdom Metazoa; phylum Mollusca; class Gastropoda; family Lymnaeidae; genus Lymnaea; species Lymnaea stagnalis. Next base: position 134,049 of record CAXITT010001026.1, read on the forward strand.
GTGCTATGACTAGTGTATGCCATAATTGGTTCTGTAAATAGTGCTATGACTAGTGTATGCCATAATTGGTTCTGTGAATAGTGCTATGACTAGTGTATGCCATAATTGGTTCTGTAAATAGTGCTATGACTAGTGTATGCCATAATTGGTTCTGTAAATAGTGCTATGACTAGTGTATGCCATAATTGGTTCTGTAAATAGTGCTATGACTAGTGTATGCCATAACTGGTTCTGTAAATAGTACTATGACTAGTGTGTACCATAACTGGTTGTCTTCTTAGCAACGACAGTCCAAAAAGGTTTTGTCTCAAGAGGGTTAAAATGAGTAGACACAAGTTTCAATAAATTAAACCAAAATTAATAATGTAAGAACAAATGCAAAAGCTAAATTAAATGTGCTATTGATAATGTCAGAACGTATGAAAATTCTAAATTAATTGTGCTATTGATAATGTCAGAATGTATGAAAATGCTAAATTAATTGTGCTATTGATAATGTCAGAACGAATGCAAATGGTAAATTAAATGTGCTAATGATAATGTCAGAACGAATGAAAATGCTAAATCAAATGTGCTGATTAATATTAGATTAATCACAACCTGTCAAAAATGATGGATAGAAACTATTTTTCTGACTATGCCACACATTTTCTTAATACAATTTAGTTCACACATATTCTTAATACAATTTAGTTAACACATATTCTTAATACAATTTAGTTCACACATTTTCTACCTCAAACAAAACACAAGGCTGTGCACTACCTCAAACAAACCAAAAGGATGTGCACTACCTCAAACAAACCAAAAGGATGTGCACTACCTCAAACAAACCAAAAGGATGTGCACTACCTCAAACAAACCAAAAAGCTGTGCACTACCTCAAACAAACCAAAAGGCTGTGCACTACCTCAAAAAAACCAAAAGGCTGCGCACTACCTCAAACAAAACAAAGGGCTGTGCACTATATTAAAATTAATTTGCATGTATCACAGATGAATTAAATATTTAGCTGTGAGAGTACTCACAAATCATCATGTTGGACATGTCAACATTGCTGAACTCCTCATTCAGGGCTTTCTCTCGGGCCTCCAACATTCCTTGCAATGCTTCGGCTACAAACTGAGCCTGGTCAAGATCTTGAGCTATCACCTGGATCCTGGCCTCTTGTTTTTCCTAATGTATACAACACAGATGTAATTCAAAACAGATCTATCAATATAAAACAGATCTATCAATATGAAACAAAGCTAATATGAAATAGATCTATCAATATGAAACAGATCCATCATATAAAACAGATCCATCATATAAAACAGATCCATCAATATAAAACAGATCCATCAATATAAAACAATCGATCAATATTAAACAGATCAATCAATATAAAAAGATCCATCAATATAAAACAGATCCATCAATATAAAACAGATCCATCAATATTAAACAGATCCATCAATATAAAACAGATCCATCAATATTAACAGATCCATCAATATAAAACAGATCCATCAATATAAAACAGATCCATCAATATAAACAGACCCATCAATATAAAACAGATCCATCAATAAAAAGCCAGATATATCAATATCACATCTTCTAAACACTTCATGAATACCTTCACAAGATCTATAACTAAAACAATGAATGCTCTTCATAAAATCTATAACTGACACAATGAATGCTCTTCATAAGATCTATAACTAACACAATGAATGCTCTTCATAAGATCTATAACTAAAACAATGAATGCTCTTCATAAGATCTATAACTAACACAATGAATGCTCTTCATAAGATCTATAACTGACACAATGAATGCTCTTCATAAAATCTATAACTAACACAATGAATGCTCTTCATAAGATCTATAACTAACACAATGAATGCTCTTCATAAGATCTATAACTAACACAATGAATGCTCTTCATAAGATCTATAACTAACACAATGAATGCTCTTCATAAGATCTATAACTGACACAATGAATGCTCTTCATAAGATCTATAACTAACACAATGAATGCTCTTCATAAGATCTATAACTAAAACAATGAATGCTCTTCTAAGGTCTAAAATAAACAAAATAAGTACCCTCATTAGTTCTGTAGCTTGTCTGTATCCCTCCATCTCTGCCTCATACTCTCTCTCCTTCTCTTTGGTCTCTTTCTTCCAATGGGCGGCTTCAGTTTCTGCTTCTATCAGCTGGAGTCAACATTCAAGAGGTTGAGTGTTGACACATTTGACAAGTGACATGGAGTCAACAAACAAGAGGTTGAGTGTTGACAGAATTGACAAGTGACATGGAGTCAACAAACAAGAGGTTGAGTGTTGACAGACTTGACAAGTGACATGGAGTCAACAAACAAGAGGTTGAGTGTTGACAGAATTGACAAGTGACATGGAGTCAACAAACAAGAGGTTGAGTGTTGACAGAAGTGACAAGTGACATGGAGTCAACAAACAAGAGGTTGAGTGTTGACAGAATTGACAAGTGACATGGAGTCAACAAACAAGAGGTTGAGTGTTGACAGAAGTGACAAGTGACATTGAGGTTTAAGATTTCAAACATATTTCAGACATTTAAGCCAAGTACGTTGATAAAGTCAACAAAGGTCAGTCTATATGTATCAAAATATGTGTCTGTGCAGATCTGTACCATGATGAAAATAACTCATATTTATAAATACATGTTAGTTTAGTACCTTTTTTGAGAGATCGTTCTCATGATGCCTCATGTTCCTCTTCAAGTCCAGCAACTCTTTTTGAAGTTCATCAAAGAGTAGCTTCTCATCTGAGTTGAGTGATGAGGCCCTGTCTCCATTGTCCGAGTCTGGTCTGTATACAATATGTACTGGAATAGCTCCCTGTGATGGATATGTTGATATATTATGTCATTTTGATATATTATGTCATGTTGATATATTTAGTCATGTTGATATAAGTCATGTTGATATATTATGTCATGTTGATATGTTATGTCATGTTGATATATTATGTCATGTTGATATATTATGTCATGTTAATAATTATGTCATGTTGATACATCATGTTACCCTAATTTAACGTCTCTTTCATTTGCCTAATAATGAGGGATGAAGTCTAAATAAAAACTCAGCATAGATAAGATGAGATTTAGCTATAAACTCATCATAGATAAGATGAGATTTAGCTATAAACTCAGCATAGATAAGATGAGATTTGGATATAAACTCAGCATAGATAAGATGAGATTTAGCTATAAACTCATCATAGATAAGATGAGATTTGGATATAAAAATGTGAATGTACAGCTTTGAGTCACAAATTTTGGTCATAAAAGTTTAAGACACAAAGTCGTGAATGCATGAATTCATCTGATGCTCAGTACAGTAAATAAGCCGTCGCTAAATCTAGTCAATATTTTTATTGCTTTTTTAACCTCTTGAGTTCTTTTCTTAGCATCTTCTAGCGCTCTCTTCAGCCTCACGAGTTCCTCCTGTAGTTTTTTGTTTTCATCTTCCAGCTGTCAAATATTCAAGATTAATGTTATCTGTCATTTATAGAATTACTGAAGCTGTTACTGAAGCTGTTACTGAAAATATTACGGTATGATAATATATTTCACCTGCATTAATTGTACAAAAATAAAGGTTATTCAAAGAATTTTTAAATATTCAATGAATTTTAAGATGCTATAAAATATTAAGTTGATTTATCTTTACCGTGCTGTCGTGATTATGAACTTACCATGCTGTCATGATTATGATCTTACCCTGTTGCCATGATTATGATCTTACCATGCTGTCATGATTGTGAACTTACCATGCTGTCATGATTATGATCTCGACCACTTGTAATTGTTTCCTCAGTTTTCTTGATCTGTTCTTTCAATGTCTGTATTTGAGCGTCAGCCTGTTGGTTCATTTTTTCTCCATATAAATACAGTTAAAATAATGGACATTGCTGCCGCGGTCTCTTTCTTTCACCAAATAAATACTTTTGGGGCCAAGCCCCTTTGACATTAACATTTTGAACTTTAATACTTCATTAAATTTTTTATGCCACAAAATTGTGTTTCTTATAGATAAAAAAAAATAATAAGATGCTTAATGAGTAGGAAATAATTGTAAATAATAAGATGCTTAATGAGTAGGAAATATTGTCAATAATAAGATGCTTAATGAGTAGGAAATATTGTCAATAATAAGATGCTTAATGAGTAGGAAATATTGTCAATAATAAGATGCTTAATGAGTAGGAAATATTGTCAATAATGTCAACTTTTATTTTCTCTCTCCAAATTTGTAGTTTCCCTACAAGTTTTGGTTAGAGAGTTTTTGTCTATAGATTAAAATAGAACATAAGGTATTTTTAGTGTGCACCAAAGGGGGTAATTTATAAAGGATAAGGATAGGGAAGAAAGCTGTGACATATAGGGCAGAATTTTATGGCAAATAGGGCAGAATGTTGTGACAGATATGGCATAACGTTGTGACAGAGAGGGCATAATGCTGTGACAGATAGGGAAGAATGATGTGACTGATTGGGCATAATGTTGTGACAGATAGGGACGAATGGTGTGACAGATAGGGCAGAATATTGTGACCGATAGGGCATAATGTTATGACAGATAGGGAAGAATGGTGTGACTGATTGGGCATAATGTTGTGACAGATAGGGACGAATGGTGTGACAGAGAGAGAAGAATTTTGTGACAGATAGGGCAGAAAATTGTGACAGATAGGGCAGAAAATTGTGACAGATAGGGAAAAATATTGTGACAGATATGACAGAATATTGTGACAGAGAGTGAAGAATGTTGTGACAGAGAGTGAAGAATATTGTGACAGATAGGGCAGACTATTATGACGGATAGGGCAGAATTTTGTGACAGTGAGAGAGAGCAGAATGTTGTGATAGAGAGAAAAGAATGTTGTGTAAGAGAGAGAAGGATGTTGTGACAGATAGAGCAGAATGTTGTGATAGAGAGAGAAGAATTTTGTGACAGATAGGGCAGAATATTGTGACAGATGGGGCAGAATATTTTGACAGATAGGGCAGAATTTTGGGACAGAGAGAGAGCAGAATGTTGTGACAGAGTGAGCAGAATGTTGTGTAAGAGAGAGAAGGATGTTGTGACAGAGAGAGCAGAATGTTGTGACAGAGAGAGAAGAATGTTGTGACAGATAGGGCAGAATATTGTGACAGATGGGGCAGAATATTGTGACAGATAGGGCAGAATGTTGTGACAGATAGGGAAGAATGTTGTGACAGAGAGAGTGCAGAATTTTGTGACAGAGAGTGAAGAATGTTGTGATAGAGAGTGAAGAATATTGTGACAGATAGGGCAGAATATTGTGACAGAGAGAGAAGGATGTTGTGTAAGAGAGAGAAGGATGTTGTGACAGAGAGAGCAGAATGTTGTGACAGAGAGAGAAGAATGTTGTGACAGAGAGAGAAGAATGTTGTGACAGAGAGAGCAGAATGTTGTGACAGAGAGAGAAGAATGTTGTGACAGAGAGAGAAGAATGTTGTGACAGAGTGAGCAGAATGTTGTGTAAGAGAGAGAAGGATGTTGTGACAGAGAGAGCAGAATGTTGTGACAGAGAGAGAAGAATGTTGTGACAGATAGGGCAGAATATTGTGACAGATGGGGCAGAATATTGTGACAGATAGGGCAGAATGTTGTGACAGATAGGGAAGAATGTTGTGACAGAGAGAGTGCAGAATTTTGTGACAGAGAGTGAAGAATGTTGTGATAGAGAGTGAAGAATATTGTGACAGATAGGGCAGAATATTGTGACAGAGAGAGAAGGATGTTGTGTAAGAGAGAGAAGGATGTTGTGACAGAGAGAGCAGAATGTTGTGACAGAGAGAGAAGAATGTTGTGACAGAGAGAGAAGAATGTTGTGACAGAGAGAGCAGAATGTTGTGACAGAGAGAGAAGAATGTTGTGACAGAGAGAGCAGCATGTTGAGACAAAAAATATATATATATATAAATGATTATGGTTTTTTTTTTGTGGAAAAAAGTATGATATGACCTGATATTTTTGTCATTAGGATAACATTAACTTGTGAAATGTGTCATTATGAAATATTTTAGAAAAGTTAAATTGTGAAATTTGACATTGTCAATGGTATGAGAATCAGTGTTGTTATGTTTGGGAGTTGACATTGTCAAGGGTATGAGAATCACTGTTGTTACATTTGGGGTTGACATTGTCAAGGGTAGGAGAATCACTGTTGTTATGTTTGGTATGGAAAAGATGTTTAGTGTAGAGAGTATATGTGTTGCTGTATCGATTATGTTGAGAGTTTAGTAGTTGTGTTGTTGTGATGGTGGATTGCTGGCCATTCAGGTGTAGCTTGTCTTGTCTTGAGGATTTCGGATGGATGTATTGTCAAGGAAGTCCTTTGATTTGTGTAATTAATGGTATTTTGAGTACTGTATACATTACTCCCCCATGTTGTGATGATGTATAACAAACATTTAGCATGCATCAAACTAGGCACAGAGTTATTTCACACAGAAGACCAAACAAATATTTTAAAATGACTTATAAAATGAAAAAAAGAAAAGATTCAAGTTTCATAATTCCCCAATGCTGGATGTTTATAAAAACCATTATTTACAAATATCAAAGTTTTAAAAAAAAGAAGTAAAAATAGTTTACCCTATCCTTATATTTTTTCAAGTTCTCCAACTCCTTTGCACTTGTGTTGATTTGTTCTTGGGCGTGCTTCTGTAGGTCTTGAAACACATGTCCCAGGATGTCATTCTTGCCTTGTGGTTGGATAGGGTGCTGGTAGAGATAATGTGTTGCACGGTGTAAGAAGTGTGAGATTGACAGCAGTTGTCTAAACAGAACTGTCACATCGGTGCTGGTACTAGTGAGATTGACAGTAGTTGTCTAAACAGTACTGTCGCATCAGTGCTGGTACTAGTGAGATTGACAGTAGTTGTCTAAACAGTACTGTCACATCAATGATGGTACTAGTGAAATTGATGGTAGTTGTCTAAACAGTACTGTCACATTGGTGCTGGTACTAGTGAGATTGACAGTAGTTGTCTAAACAGTACTGTCACATCAATAATGGTACTAGTGAGATTAACGGTAGTTTTCTAAACAGTACTGTCACATTGGTGCTGGTACCAGCAGTTGTCTAAAAAGAACTTTTACTTTGGTGCAATTACTAGCAGTGTCTTGTGAATAAAAAGTAATACTTTACCTTGTTGGACTTGAAGTCATGTGTGAACTTCTTCAACCTTTTCTTAAGGTCACTAGGTTTAAATTCTCCATCTTCCATCTGTTTGTGTCTAAATTCATCCACCTGGTCTCTGAGGCCAGCATTTAATGCCTGTAAGAAAATGACATTGACTCTGTAAAGCTAATTCCTTCAATTTTCTTTACTGGATTTCTCATAACAACATCGTTAGAAACAAAATAAAGGACATTAATTTCTGAAACTTGCTTTGTATTCATGATCTGCTCCAGGTTAGGGTAACCCTAACCCTAACTTGCTTTGTATTCATGATCTGTTACAGGTTAACCCTAACCCTAACTTGCTTTGTATTCATGATCTGCTCCAGGTTAGGGTAACCCTAACCCTAACTTGCTTTGTATTCATGATCTGCTCCAGGTTAACCCTAACCCTAACTTGCTTTGTATTCATGATCTGCTCCAGGTTAGGGTAACCCTAACCCTAACTTGCTCCGTATTCATGATCTGCTCCAGGTTAACCCTAACCCTAACTTGCTTTGTATTCATGATCTGCTCCAGGTTAACCCTAACTTGCTTTGTATTCATGATCTGCTCCAGGTTAACCCTAACCCTAACTTGCTTTGTATTCATGATCTGCTCCACACACAACACAGATACTTGTTTTATTCATATTATTTTAGTTATGTCAACTATTTAAAGGTTTTCCTATGAGTTTGATAGGTCAAAGTTCAATAAAAACTCAAAGGTGTGTGTGCGAACAAATATGTAAGCTTTATTTAAATTAATTCTTTAAAAAACATTTTAAAAACCCAGACTTGTAATCTGTTTTAAGCTGGATAGGATGGCCAAGTGGTAAACCCCAGTTAGCAGTAAAAGTTGTTAGTACTGGAACTCAAGTTTGAGGGTTTACTGTCAGATAAAATAAAATAAAATAAAAGGTTGATAAAAAGATTAATATTGAGAAAAAATCTAAGGAACAAAACACAAAGTTTCATTTTGAAGAACTCTTCTCCACCTTAGCTGCCTCTAGCTGTGACATGAGTTTTTTGGTCTCCAGTTCCTGTCTGTTGACATCTTGAATTTTCTGGGTCATTTTCTCAGCCCTTTCCTTCTCTAACTGAAGCTGTTTCTGCATCACTTTCCTTTCCGCCTGAGGAATAGGTACTTTTGTCAGCCTAGCAATGTTACATCATTTAATATGTACTTTTGTCAGCCTAGCAATGTTACATCATTTAGTATGTATTTTTGTAAGTCTAGCAATGTTAAATCATTCCGTATGTACTTTTGTCAGCCTAGCAATGTTACACCATGTAATAGGTACTTTTGTCAGCCTAACAATGTTACATCATTTAATATGTACTTTTGTCAGCCTAGCAATGTTAAATCATTTAGTATGTACTTTTGTAAGCCTAGCAATGTTACATCATTTAATAGGTACTTTTGTAAGTCTAGCAATGTTAAATCATTCCGTATGTACTTTTGTCATCCTAGCAATGTTACACCATGTAATATGTACTTTTGTCAGCCTAGCAATGTTACATCATTTAATATGTACTTTTGTCAGCCTAGCAATGTTACATCATTTAATATGTATTTTTGTCAGCCTAGCAATGTTACATCATGTAATAGGTACTTTTGTCAGGCTAGCAATGTTACATCATGTAATATGTACTTTTGTAAGCCTAGCAATGTTACATCATTTAATAGGTACTTTTGTAAGTCTAGCAATGTTAAATCATTCCGTATGTACTTTTGTCAGCCTAGCAATGTTACACCATGTAATATGTACTTTTGTCAGCCTAGCAATGTTACATCATTTAAAATGTACTTTTGTCAGCCTAGCAATGTTACATCATTTAATATGTACTTTTGTAAGCCTAGCAATGTTACATCATTTAATATGTATTTTTGTCAGCCTAGCAATGTTACATCATGTAATAGGTACTTTTGTCAGCCTAGCAATGTTACACCATGTAATATGTACTTTTATCAGCCTAGCAATGTTACATCATTTAATATGTACTTTTGTCAGGCTAGCAATGTTACATCATTTAATATGTATTTTTGTCAGCCTAGCAATGTTACATCATGTAATATGTACTTTTGTCAGGCTAGCAATGTTACACCATGTAATATGTACTTTTGTCAGGCTAGCAATGTTACATCATTTAATATGTATTTTTGTCAGCCTAGCAATGTTACATCATTTAATATGTATTTTTGTCAGCCTAGCAATGTTACATCATGTAATAGGTACTTTTGTCAGGCTAGCAATGTTACATCATGTAATATGTACTTTTGTAAGCCTAGCAATGTTACATCATTTAATAGGTACTTTTGTAAGTCTAGCAATGTTAAATCATTCCGTATGTACTTTTGTCAGCCTAGCAATGTTACACCATGTAATATGTACTTTTGTCAGCCTAGCAATGTTACATCATTTAAAATGTACTTTTGTCAGCCTAGCAATGTTACATCATTTAATATGTACTTTTGTAAGCCTAGCAATGTTACATCATTTAATATGTATTTTTGTCAGCCTAGCAATGTTACATCATGTAATAGGTACTTTTGTCAGCCTAGCAATGTTACACCATGTAATATGTACTTTTATCAGCCTAGCAATGTTACATCATTTAATATGTACTTTTGTCAGGCTAGCAATGTTACATCATTTAATATGTATTTTTGTCAGCCTAGCAATGTTACATCATGTAATATGTACTTTTGTCAGGCTAGCAATGTTACACCATGTAATATGTACTTTTGTCAGGCTAGCAATGTTACACCATGTAATATGTACTTTTGTCAGGCTAGCAATGTTACATCATTTAATATGTATTTTTGTCAGGCTAGCAATGTTACATCATTTAATATGTACTTTTGTAAGCCTAGCAATGTTACATCATTTAATATGTATTTTTGTCAGGCTAGCAATGTTACATCATGTAATAGGTACTTTTGTCAGGCTAGCAATATTACACCATGTAATAGGTACTTTTGTCAGGCCATCAATGTTACACCATTTTGTAAGTCTAGCAATTTTACACCATTTAATAAGTACTTTTTGTACATCTAACAAGATAAAATAAATAATATTTTTTACATTGTAGGCCCTATATATTGTTTTCAGTCTTCATCAAAGTTTGTGTTGTTCCCTTAAATTGGTCTGTAACAAGGCATCCCTAAAATTGGTCTGTAACAAGGCATACCTAAACTTTGTCTGTAACTTGTCATTGGTTGGTTCTGTAACTGACACAACTTAACACAACTTTCCCAATTTTAGTCAGTTCCAACTCACCTCTGCTGTTTTCTCTGTGTCTATTAATGTTTGCCGCAGCTCTTGCGCCTCGTTCTCAGCCTTCTGAAGTCTCTCCTGTAGTTCTGGATGGGACTGCTTGCTGCGGTGCATCTGCTCCTGCAAGGTGCTGTTCAAATCTTCGGTCTTACGCAGGGAATCCTCAAGCTCTGTTAATCTCTGCATTTGTAAAGATTTGTCATAAAATAAAATACTTGTCATAAAAGATTTGTCCTAAAATAAAAGATTTGTTTTGCGCTATTTTGATCCTGAACAAAAAAGTTTTGTATCGTGCTATATGCCAACAGCATGTCATGTCATATGCCACTCAAATGTCGTGTTATATGCCACCAGCATGTCATATGCCACCAGAATTTTATATGCCATTAGAATGTCATGTTATATGCAACAAGCATATCATGGTATATGCCACCAGCATGTCATGTAATATGCTCACAGCATGTCATGTCATGTTATATGTCAAAAGCATGTCAAGTGCCACCAGCATGTCATGTCATTTGCCACCAAAATGTCTTTGATTTGACCTAAACTCCATTCATGATGACCCCTCACTCCTCTGTTAACATACATTGTACATATAATAATAATAATAATAAAGTTTATTTGAAAATCACAAAATCACGCTTCATCCCCAAAGGCTCAAAGCATGATACATAGTCTAGAATATTAAAAGAGAAATGAAACAATCTATAATATACCACATTGAAATACCAAATGCAACATTGGAAAAAACTATATACGAGAATACGAGAAAACCCATTCTAAGACTTTCATGCCTAACCTAACCATCAACAACACAGGTCCAGAGACATCCACAAGATAATAGCTAGAGGGACAACTTCATCCCAGCAGGTGTTTGCGAAATAGATATGTCTTCAGATCAGTTTTGAAAGACTCCAGTCACTGATATGTCCTAACCTCCCTTCCTCCCTCCATCTCTATTGACATATATTGTACATATGTCCTAACCTCCCTCCTTGTTGACATACATTGTACATATGTCCTAACCTCCCTCCTTCCCTGTTGACATACATTGTACATGTGTCCTAACTTCCCTCCCTCCCTGTTGACATACATTGTACATGTGTCCTAACTTCCCTCCCTCCCTCCCTGTTGACATACATTGTACATATGTCCTAACTTCCCTCCCTCCCTGTTGACATACATTGTACATATGTCCTAACCTCCCTCCCTCCCTCCCTGTTGACATACATTGTACATATGTCCTAACCTCCCTCCCTCCCTGTTGACATACGTTGTACATATGTCCTAACCTTCCTCCTTCCCTGTTGACATACATTGTACATATGTCCTAACCTCCCTCCCTCCCTGTTGACATACATTGTACATATATCCTAACTTCCCTCCTTGTTGACATACATTGTACATATATCCTAACTTCCCTCCTTGTTGACATATATTGTACATATGTCCTAACTTCCCTCCCTCCCTCCCTGTTGACATACATTGTACATATGTCCTAACCTCCCTCCCTCCCTCCCTGTTGACATACATTGTACATATGTCCTAACCTCCCTCCCTCCCTCCCTGTTGACATACATTGTACATATTATGTCCTAACCTCCATCCCTCACCTGTTGACATACAGTGTACATATGTTCTCACCTCTCATATCTAATGACATTGTTGTCTCTCTTACAGTTTTAATTTAAAAATTATTTTCTTAGGACAACACTAGAGATGATCTTTTAAAGTAGGAAACATTCACAAAATGTATTTCTATTAAAGCCAAAACACTTTAACCAGAAGCTGTTAGTACTGTAAAACAATGAGTCAAATTTCTGAGAAAATCTTTGCTCTGAACATGTCGAATGCTTACAGCCTGCATCCGCCTAGCATTGTTTGCCTCGGCCTCCACTTTGTGCAAGTTGGTTTCAATGTGTCTGATTTTCTCTTCAAGTCCTTGCTTCTCCTGTGAAAGCATTTCAATGTCTTGTTGATACCTGTGGCTTTGACCTTTGACATTCTCCAAATGGACAGCAAGCCCACTGACAATGTCATCTAATTCTTGCCTGAGTTCTTCATTCTGCTCAATTTGATCTGGGAAATATAGCAAGCCCATTATGGCCATCATAAAATTCAAAGCAGTTGTGAGCTGGCTCAAATGATACAAAATTAATGATAATCAAAACAGTTGTGAGCTGGCTCAAATGATACAAAATTAATGATAATCAAAGAGTTGTGAGCTGGCTCAAATGATACAAAAGTACTTAATGATAAACAGACATAAAAAGATAACAGTACTAGATGACAATTGGACATACAAAAACAGTAATGGAGGACATCTGGACATACAAAGATTACAGTACTTAAGGATATCTGAACAATGAGAGACAACACTACTGGCTGATAAGTGGACATAAAAAGACAAGAGTACTGGAGTACGTCTGGACATAAAAAGACAAGAGTACTGGAGTACATCTGGACATAAAAAGACAAGAGTACTGGAGTACATCTGGACATAAAAAGACAAGAGTACTGGAGTACATCTGGACATAAAAAGACAAGAGTACTGGAGTACATCTGGACATAAAAAGACAAGAGTACTGGAGTACATCTGGACATAAAAAGACAAGAGTACTGGAGTACATCTGGACATAAAAAGACAAGAGTACTGGAGTACATCTGGACATAAAAAGACAAGAGTACTGGAGTACATCTGGACATAAAAAGACAAGAGTACTGGAGTACACCTGGACATAAAAAGACAAGAGTACTGGAGTACACCTGGACATAAAAAGACAAGAGTACTGGAGTACACCTGGACATAACAAGACAAGAGTACTGGAGTACACCTGGACATAAAAAGACAAGAGTACTGGAGTACACCTGGACATAACAAGACAAGAGTACTGGAGTACACCTGGACATAAAAAGACAAGAGTACTGGAGTACACCTGGACATAAAAAGACAAGAGTACTGGAGTACACCTGGACATAAAAAGACAAGAGTACTGGAGTACACCTGGACATAAAAAGACAAGAGTACTGGAGTACACCTGGACATAAAAAGACAAGAGTACTGGAGTACACCTGGACATAAAAAGACAAGAGTACTGGAGTACACCTGGACATAAAAAGACAAGAGTACTGGAGTACACCTGGACATAAAAAGACAAGAGTACTGGAGTACACCTGGACATAAAAAGACAAGAGTACTGGAGTACACCTGGACATAACAAGACAAGAGTACTGGAGTACACCTGGACATAAAAAGACAAGAGTACTGGAGTACACCTGGACATAACAAGACAAGAGTACTGGAGTACACCTGGACATAAAAAGACAAGAGTACTGGAGTACACCTGGACATAACAAGACAAGAGTACTGGAGTACACCTGGACATAAAAAGACAAGAGTACTGGAGTACACCTGGACATAACAAGACAAGAGTACTGGAGTACACCTGGACATAAAAAGACAAGAGTACCAGCAGTGAGTTGCTGCTCCAATTTCTTTATATCAGCCGTCTCTTGATTAATATTGCTGCGAGTCTCCTCCAGCTGTTGCTTCAGTTGACTTTCCTTCTGAGCACTGACACTAACTTGAGACTCCTTGTCTAACATCTCTTTGTGTTTTCTTTCCTGAGATTAGTTAGTATTCTTTATTATCTAACAATATAATTCCTGCGTGGATCTTGTCCGCCCCGTTCTCACTGCGCACCATTGTATGCTCTCATTCACGGCTTCCCCCATTGAGCGCTTGATCCTGTACGCATCAAATGCACACAATCCATCCATCTATCCCACTATCCACACATATACGTATATATATATATAATATATAGTAGATTAAGAATAATGAGCCACTGTTCCAACTTACGTAATTGGGGTTGTTTTCATCCATGGCTTTCAGCTGGGACTTCAACTTGTCCAAATCATTTTTGTCATGAGTGATTTGAGCGTGTTTCCTGTCTATGGCTGTCTCCATTTGCGTGGATGAATCTCTTAATTCATTGACCTTTCAAACAAATTAAGCAAATCATCTATTTCATCTGTTTGCTCTGTATGATCTATTTGATCTATACATTTGATCCATATGACCCATGTGATCTATTTGATCTGTATGATCTATTTGATCTATTTGATATGCTATATCTATATGATCTATTTGATATATCTGACCTATTTGAACTTCTACTTGATCTATATGATCTATAAGATCTTCTTGATCTATATGAATTTGATTTTCAAATAAGCTTTATTATTATTATTATATGAGTGCATATTACAAAAGTGCATATTATATGAGTACATATTATATGAGTACATATTGTATGAGTGCATATTATGTGTCTGGGCATTGAAATGTGATGAGTTAAATGCAATTTTTTACCCTCTGCATCTTCCTTGCAAGCCTTTGTCGAATTTTATACTTGCTGTCGTCTCTGAAAGGCTCCGGTGTGAATCTATCCGGAGCAAGCTTCTTTAGTTCCACAGTAGCATTAAGGAGCTTTTTCTCTGTGTTGGATAGATCACTCTGAAGGGCTTTCAGCTTCTCTTCAGCTAAAATGACAGATCAGAGCAAATTTTGTACATTTTTTGCATTGTAATATAAAACAAGGTAAAAATATTTCACACGTCGATTTAATATGTCTTAAGCTCTTTTAAGACAAGTCATTTTAATGTCTTATGCTCTTTTTAGACAAGTCATTTTAATATGTCTTAAGCTCTTTTTAGATAAGTCATTTTAATATGTCTTATGCTCTTTTAAGACAAGTCATTTTAATATGTCTAAGCTCTTTTTAGACAAGTCATTTTAATATGTCTTATGCTCTTTTAAGACAAGTCATTTTAATATGTCTTATGCTCTTTTAAGACAAGTCATTTTAATATGTCTTAAGCTCTTTTAAGAGAAGTCATTTTAATATGTCTTATGCTCTTTAAAGACAAGTCATTTTAATATGTCTTAAGCTCTT
The DNA here is from genome assembly GCA_964033795.1 of Lymnaea stagnalis. Taxonomy (NCBI): domain Eukaryota; kingdom Metazoa; phylum Mollusca; class Gastropoda; family Lymnaeidae; genus Lymnaea; species Lymnaea stagnalis. Next base: position 149,516 of record CAXITT010001026.1, read on the forward strand.
TTAAGACAAGTCATTTTAATGTCTTATGCTCTTTTAAGAGAGGTCAGTTTAATATGTCTTATGCTCTTTTAAGACAAGTCATTTTAATATGTCTTAAGCTCTTTTAAGACAAGTCATTTGTCATTTTAATATGTCTTAAGCTCTTTTAAGAGAAGTCATTTTAATATGTCTTAAGCTCTTTTAAGACAAGTCATTTTAATATGTCTTATGCTGTTTTTAGACAAGTCATTTTAATATGTCTTAAGCTCTTTTAAGAGAAGTCATTTTAATATGTCTTATGCTCTTTAAAGACAAGTCATTTTAATATGTCTTAAGCTCTTTTAAGACAAGTCATTTTAATGTCTTATGCTCTTTTAAGAGAGGTCAGTTTAATATGTCTTATGCTCTTTTAAGACAAGTCATTTTAATATGTCTTAAGCTCTTTTAAGACAAGTCATTTGTCATTTTAATATGTCTTAAGCTCTTTTAAGAGAAGTCATTTTAATATGTCTTAAGCTCTTTTAAGACAAGTCATTTGTCATTTTAATATGGCTTAAGCTCTTTTAAGAGAAGTCATTTTAATATGTCTTAAGCTCTTTTAAGACAAGTCATTTTAATATGTCTTATGCTCTTTTTAGACAAGTCATTTTAATATGTCTTATGCTCTTTTAAGACAAGTCATTTTTAATATGTCTTAAGCTCTTTTAAGACAAGTCATTTGTCCTTTTAATATGTCTTAAGCTCTTTTAAGACAAGTCATTTGTCATTTTAATATGTCTTAAGCTCTTTTAAGAGAAGTCATTTTAATATGTCTTAAGGTCTTTTAAGACAAGTCATTTTAATATGTCTTATGCTCTTTTAAGACAAGTCATTTTAATATGTCTTAAGCTCTTTTAAGACAAGTCATTTGTCATTTTAATATGTCTTAAGCTCTTTTAAGAGAAGTCATTTTAATATGTCTTAAGCTCTTTTAAGACAAGTCATTTTAATATGTCTTATGCTCTTTTTAGATAAGTCATTTTAATATGTCTTATGCTCTTTTAAGACAAGTCATTTTTAATATGTCTTATACTGTTTTAAGAGAGGTCAGTTTAATATGCTATATGCTCTTTTTAAACAAGTCCCTAAAATGTCATATGCTCTTTTTAAACAAGTCACTATAATGTCATATGCTCTTTTAAGACCAGTCATTTTATTACATCATATGCTATTATTAGGCGTCACTTTATTTTTACTTGTTTTGTTCTTCTAGCATACGATGACGGCATTAGCCAAAACATCAAGATTATTGTTTTATTCAACATTTCCTCCATCTTGTTCTTAATATTTATTTTATATTAAACAACTTAATAAATACATTTTTTTTCACTTACTTTTCTGCACTTCAGCTTGTTTCCTCTCCAAGTCAATGTCTAAAACTTTTTGTATCTGATCTTTTACAGGGGAAGTAATTGAATGTTGCCCACCGGCTTGTGGGGACTGGAGATTGTGAAGCTGAGCCTTTTGGGGAGAGGCCGTAACACTTATTTCCTGGGCAAACTTGTTGGCCCTGAACCGTGCCTTGCCGATATAAGGACTCTCCTGAAGGTCAGAACTGTCATCAGCCTAATAAGAAGATGTTTCATACGTTTTATGGATTATCAGTCTTATTCATTCTTATTCACATCATCTCTTATGTAGACCTACTGTCTCTGATGTATTATCTATCTTATTTGTATCTTACACTGTCAGCCTGGAGTCTTGGTGCTTCATACAGACTGTCAAACTTAGAGTCAATTTTGTAGAAGGCCAGTTCCTGCTCCAGCTGGTAGTGTTTTTGACTGGCTTTGTTCAGGTCAGATGTTTTCTTTCTCAACTATGGAGATAATTTGTTTAAAATGTCAGCCTTATTTTTGTCTTTAACACTAGCATAGGAAGGGGAAGAGATGTGGGGAGGGAAGAAAAACTGTAGATATCTATATACATGATGGCCGTCATTTTCGGTCCATTCTAACAAATAGATAGAGTTTTGAAGTGATAAAAGACAGGCCAAGATTTTTATTTTTTTTATCATGAGTTAAAGCCATTTTTGGCGACACAAAAAAAAGACAAATTAATGTGATATGAGACTTTTACAAATGAGAACTCTGCTAGAGATCAGGAGAATCAGACATTTCTTCAAGATAAGCTTAAACTTTTAAATGGTTTATTGTCCCATAAATTTCTTTCAAAGCTTCTAAAAAAAAAACAAATCATTTATTTACTTTTATGCCATCCCTTGGGATTTCTCCCTATAGGCATGGCTTTGTTAAGCCTTACTTAAATCTGCCATTGCCATTATGCCGTCCCTTGGGATTTCCCCCTATAGGCATGGCTTTGTTAAGCCTTACTTAAATCTGCCATTGCCATTATGCCGTCCCTTGGGATTTCCCCCTATAGGCATGGCTTTGTTAAGCCTTACTTAAATCTGCCATTGCCATTTGTGTTTAGCTGTGATGTAATTATCCTTATAACTTTTGGTGTTTATCTGTGATGTATTTATCCTTATAACTTTTGGTGTTTATCTGTGATGTAATTATCCTTATAACTTTTGGTGTTTATCTGTGATGTATTTATCCTTATAACTTTTGGTGTTTATCTGTGATGTAATTATCCTTATAACTTTTGGTGTTTATCTGTGATGTAATTATCCTTATAACTTTTGGTGTTTATCTGTGATGTAATTATCCTTATAACTTTTAGTGTTTATCTGTGATGTAATTATCCTTATAACTTTTGGTGTTTATCTGTGATGTATTTATCCTTATAACTTTTGTTGGTGTTTATCTGTGATGTATTTATCCTTATAACTTTTGGTGTTTATCTGTGATGTATTTATCCTTATAACTTTTGGTGTTTATCTGTGATGTATTTATCCTTATAACTTTTGTTGGTGTTTAGATGTGATGTAATTATCCTTATAACTTTTGGTGTTTATCTGTGATGTATTTATCCTTATAACTTTTGTTGGTGTTTAGATGTGATGTAATTATCTTTATAACTATTGTTGGTGTTTAGATGTGATGTAATTATCTGTATAACTATTGTTGGTGTTTAGCTGTGATGTAATTATCTTTATAACTTTTGTTGGTGTTTAGTTGTGATGTAATTTTTCTTTAAAAAACGGATCACTATTACTTAAAATCTATGAGATATTTTGTTTAAAAGGCATGACTAACAGATTGAATTGATACTTGAATGTCAGTGATGAGTCTTTATGATTGAATTGATACTTGAATGTCAGTGATGAGTCTGTATGATTGAATTGATACTTGAATGTCAGTGATGAGTCTGTATGATTGAATTGATACTTGAATGTCAGTGATGAGTCTGTATGATTGAATTGATACTTGAATGTCAGTGGTGAGTCTGTATGATTGAATTGATACTTGAATGTCAGTGATGAGTCTGTATGATTGAAATGATACTTGAATGTCGGTGATGAGTCTGTATGATTGAATTGATACTTGAATGTCAGTGATGAGTCTGTATGATTGAATTGATACTTGAATGTCAGTGATGAGTCTGTATGATTGAAATGATACTTGAATGTCAGTGATGAGTCTGTATGATTTAATAGATACTTGAATGTCAGTGATGAGTCTGTATGATTAAATAGATACTTGAATGTCAGTGATGAGTCCGTATGATTGAGTTCCTCTCTTGGTCACAATATCTATATGTTGTAATTACTTTAAAACTAAACAATTTTTTTACAAAAACTTTCACACTCACAGACCAGATAGCAAAAATCAAAGACAGCCCCAGAAAGCAGAATGACTAGCTATGGTGCCCCAGATGGCAGAATGACTAGCTATGCTGCCCTAGAGGGCAGAATGACTAGCTGTGATGCCCCAAATGGCAGAATGAATACCTATGCTGCCCCATGGCAAAATGACTAGCTTTGCTGCCCTAGACCACAGAATGACTAGATATGCTGCCCCAGATGGCAGAATGACTAGCTATGCTGCCCCAGATGGCAGAATGATTAGCTATGCTGCCCCAGATGGCAGAATGAATAGCTATGCTACCCCATATGGCAGAATGATTAGCAATGCTACTGATTGTTTAGATATAATTTCTCAAGTTTCAAATATTGATACTGTTATATTAAAATGTTATATTACAATGTTATAATTACAATGTTATATTACAATGTTATATTACAATGTTATATTACAATGTTATATTACAATGTTATATTACAATGTTGCATTCAATGTTATATTACAATGTTATATTACAATGTTATATTATAATGTTATATTACAATGTTATATTACAATTTTATATTACAATAATGTATTAAAATTTGCATTAGAATGTTATATTACAATGTTATATTACAATTTTATATTACAATGTTATATTAAAATGTTGTATTACAATGTTATATTAAAATGTTATATTACAATGTTATATTACAATTTTATATTACAATAATGTATTACAATTTGCATTACAATGTTATATTACAATGTTATATTACAATTTTATATTACAATGTTATATTACAATGATGTATTACAATGTTGCATTACAATGTTATATTACAATGTTATATTATAATGTTATATTACAATGTTATATTACAATGTTGCATTACAATGTTATATTACAATGTTATATTATAATGTTATATTACAATGTTATAATACAATGTTGTATTACAATGTTATATTACTATGTTACATTACAATGTTGTATTACAATGATGCATTACAGTGCAGTCAAATGAGATCAACTAAAACCAGTAATGTTTAAAACCTGACAGTGAAATGCAAATGAAATGATCAACTACCAGTAATTTTACTTTTGGTGCTTCAACGGACATAATTAATTGAAGAGAAGGTCCCATCCACACTAGAAGAGCCCAAACCATCCTTCACACTCAGGTACCAGACACAGTATATTATTTAGATGTATTGACATTGATCATCATTTTTCTTCTTCTTCTTCTATATCTTAAGGGCCCACGATCAATTTATTGATCATTTTGGCTCCTATACATGTAGATGGGATTTGCAATGTTTCTGTTACTGGTGGTGATGAGGAAATTATGCACTAGGGGTTTGAAGGCTTGAGGCAATAGACACAAATGTGTCTAGTGTTGTCGCCTCAACTGTTCCTTTTGAATGATTGTCTTGGGCAGGAATGAGCAGCTCCTATACTGGCTTGTTGCTGGTATGAGCCTGAATTGCCTGTCATGGCCTCGTCGCTGTCTATGGGGGAGAGGGACGAGTTTCTGTTTAATACTGGAACATTGGACCAGCCCATTATTTATCTTGTACATCATGGAGAGCCTGGATTGTCGTCGTCGTTTCTCCAATGGTGACCAGCCTAGTGTTTCTAGCATGCTGCCAACACTAGAGGTATTCCTGTAGCGGTTTAGGACAAAACGTGCTGCTCGTCGCTGGACCGCCTCCAACCTGTCAATGCTCTTCTGGGTAAATGGGTCCCAGACTGAAGATGCATAATCTAAAATCGGTCGGATAAAGGCTTTATATGCTCTTTCTTTCACACAGGAGTTGCCAATCTTTAGATTTCGCCTTAAGAACCCCAAGGCATTTTTGCAATGCAGGACAGATTATATGAGATTTTTTTTGTAAATTGCATTTCAAATCGTTACAAATATGAAAAAGAATAAATCCTTCCACTGGGTTAGGGCTTATTTCATGATTATTCAAATTTATATTTCCTTAAAGATTTTAAAAAGTAATAACAATCAGGTGGTCAATGAATCTCTAGGTTCAAATCTTTAAAGTGTTATTTTTACCATTCAGAACTTTACTACCCATTTAATAAAGTACAAAATGGACGGGTTTATACGTCAAAATGTATTTGTATGCCATGCAGGAATAAATTACTACAACCTTTTATAAATGTATTACACAGATTTTTTTGTACTTGGTATTAAATGTGTTGTACTGGTACAAATGATCTTGTACTTAACATGTTGTACAAATTGTCAGTGTATTAAATCTGTTATTCAGAAGTTGTTTTTTTCTAAAATTGTATGTAAATATTTCTTGTACAAAACTTGTGATAAAAATTTTTGCTTGTACTAAATATGTGATAAAAATTTTGCTTGTACAAAAGATGTGATAAAAGTTTTTCTTATATTAAATATGTGATAAAAATGTTTCTTGAACAAAACATGTGATAAAAATTTTGCTTGTATAAAATATGTGATAAAAATTTTGCTTGTACTAAATATGTAATAAAAATGTTGCTTGTACTAACCAAATCATCTTTAGCTGCAAGTTCTTGTTCTAAATGTTTCATCTTTTCAAGTAAATCTCGCTCTTTTGATATAAACTGATTGTGAGATGTTTCTTGTATGGATCTCTCCTGTTGAAGGAAAAATTAGTAGAAAATGCAGGTAAATTTGTTTTAAAAATATTAAAAGCTTAATGAGTACTGTAGGGCAATTGTAGACTTGCCTGCCTCAGTAACTAGAGGTAGTTCTGGGTGATAACTGCACATGGTTGGAACGGGTTGTAGAGGTAGCTATAGGTGATAACTGCACAACGGGTTGTAGAGGTAGCTATAGGTGATAACTGCACATGGTTGGAACGGGTTGTAGAGGTAGCTATAGGTGATAACTGCACAACGGGTTGTAGAGGTAGCTATAGGTGATAACTGCACAACGGGTTGTAGAGGTAGCTATAGGTGATAACTGCACAACGGGTTGTAGAGGTAGCTATGGGTGATAACTGCACATGGTTGGAACGGGTTGAACATTCATATCAGTTCTCTTTTCTTGGAAGGAGAAAATCTTGGAAAACAAATTTACTACTTGCGAGATAAACAGGCTGTACAGTAATTGAGATAAATATTATTTCATCAAGTAAGCAGTACTGAGCCATGCTGGCACAATACGCTCTACTGTGCTTTGTTTTTTGTTATAATTTCATTTCTACTGTTGGCTGAGGAAGGCTTTATGCAGAAACATCCTTGTTTTTTGTCCTGTTATCTTATTCAAGCTTCCACATACCTTCGTTTTGTTTTTTCATTCACAATACATTCAACTACCCAAAATTTTACCAGATAAATTAGTTGCCATGAAAAAAAATTCAGATTTTTAAAAAAAATCAAATTTTAGCAAACATTTCCAAATGCAAATATAAAATAAAAATCTAAAATTATCAAAATAGTCATTGTTTTTCTAAATCATTAATGATTGCCCAGGATATCATTATGTCTAATGTTTGAAAACTTTAGAGATGTTACTATCAATTGTCCCCAAGAGCCTACCTGCAAAGATTTACTGTGTGAGGTTTCAAGCTTTTTATATTTGATCTCTCCTTCTTCTAATTTTTTCTCCAGTTGCTCAACCTCATCTGTGTTAAAGAATGAGAAAAAATCTTCTTATTAAAAACTAGGTTATTTCAATGTAAATAAATTATAAATCAATTTTTTTTTTTTAATTCTAAAAGCTATTTTTCATAGCAAACAATTTAAATTAGTTAGAAGCTATTTTTTTACTTGACACTTCTTGGTCATAAACTCAAGACCTTGTCTATGGTTGGCAGTTTCAAAAAATCAGCTTAAAGAGATAACATCAGGTTAAAGAGATAACATCAGTTTAAAGAGATAAGATCAGTTTAATGAGATAACATCAGTTTAAAGCGATAAGATCAGTTTAAAGAAATAACATCAGTTTAAACAGATAACGTCAGTTTAAAGAGATAACATCAGTTTAAAGAGATAACATCAGTTTAAAGAGATATAACATCAGTTTAAAGAGATATAACATCAGTTTAAAGAGATAACATCAGTTTTAAAAAATAACATCAGTTTAAAGAGATAACATCAGTTTAAAGACATAATATCAGTTTAAAGAGATAACATCAGTTTAAAAAGATAACATCAGTTTAAAGAGATAAAATCAGTTTAAAGAGATAACATTATTTGTCATTTCTAATCCTTACCTAAAGCAAATCTTTCCTGTGCTCGTTTCCTAAATGTGTCGTCAACAGATTGACCATCAAGTATTTGAATAGTACGAATATGAAAGACAATGTACAGAGTGCAGTGTGCTAGATCACTGAAAGGATTACCGGCAACATCAAGATGAACAAGATCTGGTAATGGCTTGAGTTTACAGACTTCATTCAGCTGTGGATTGGTTCGGATTTGCATGCATGCCTCCATTATAGAGTTTAGGATATTTAAAATCAGATGTATTTCCATTTGGGCAATCGAATTTTACTTTAAACCTACCCTTTGTTATATATCATATCAACAACTGATAGTTTCACAAACAAAATCTTTGAAATAAATTATTATAAAAATTTAATTTAAACAAATGAAAATGTTTTCATTCATTTTCTTAAAGACTAAATGTGATGATTGAAATAGATGTTTATTTACTTACAGAGGCTAATTTATTTCTTGCTATCCTGAACTTTCTTAGAGCTTTCAACTTTTTGGGCAACCATTGAGGAATATGCTCTATTTGGTTGTCATTTACATTCAAAGACTGCAGGGAAATCAGATTTTCTATGCCCTCAATTTTCACGATCATGTTATTTGAAAGATTCAGGTCACGGAGACGCAACAGTTTATCCATGCGCTCCATCTTTTCAATAATGTTATAACTCAGTACTAATGTTTGAAGTTTACGAAGTTTGTCTAAGTTCTCAATATACTGAAAAGAGAAAAAGTGAAATAAAATTTAATCACTTTGAAATATATAAACTCTTTTAGCTTATTTTTTCTAAAGAATGTTATCCTAAAAATATGAATTAAAAAAACATTAATACTAATTTGAAAAATAATTTTGTTCATAGGCTGTTTAATGAACATGTTGACTTTAAATTAAATAGAGGAATTTAAAGAAAAAAATTTTAAATTGTAAACCATATTGCCTTCATTTCATAAGCAACCTACTTTAATTTTCTTTCCTCCCTCCTTAGAGAGTGTGAGATTTAACGTTGCAATACTATCAAAGTTGTCAACTTTTGCTATTTTCATAATTAAATCCTCTGTGATATAGCGAACTCCTTGATTTGATTGTGGACCTGCAAAAGATGAAAAATAGTGGAACAAGTTATGTGGAATCATGAAATAGGAAGACAGGACAATAAAAGAAGAATGATTTGGCTAAGAGCCTTCCTCAGCAGACAGGACAAATGAAGAACCAACAAGAAAGTAGCTCAAAAACTTAAGTGTTTGTCACAAATGTTAAGGCCAGAAGTTTGGTTTTCAAAAACAAAGATTACAGGAATAGATGAAAACAGTTATCCAATATTTTGTTTTTCTTAAAGCTGTCACCAGCCTCTATTTTATCATATATTCAAAGTATTCATAGATGAAAGGAAAAACAACTATGACTCAAGTCCTTTTCCATAGCAATGTAAACTTTAATCCATAAATATATTTATCAGGCTGTATATTTAATCAAACACATGTATTAGGCAGCTTGCTTTAAGGAGAAGAAATCATGCACAACCCTCCACTACAAGGTTCTTTCAAGGACTGCTAATGAATATGCCAAAGACAGTCTAGATAAGACATCATAATTACAATAAATGCATGTCACCACCTTAAAGGCGGGATAAGCGTTCATGAACTGAACTAATTTTAAATACATCGAGCGCAATAAAACACAATGTCTGGTCACAGAGCAACAATTACTAGTGAATTCCCATATTTGACACTTACATTGATTACTGTAAAGTTGATTAGATAGAGGTGAGAAAGATGAAAGAGGTGAGAAAGGTGAAAGAGGTTAGAAAGGTGAAACAAGTGAGATATGGTGAAGAGGTGAGATAGGTGAAAGAGGTGAGATCGGTGAAAGAGGTGAAAGAGGTGAAAGAGATGAGATCGGTGAAAGAGGTGAGAAAGGTGAAACAAGTGAGATAGGTGAAAATGGTGAGATAATTGAAAAAGGTGAGAAAGTTTAAAGAGGTGAGAAAGGTGAAAGAGATGTTATAGGTGAAAGAGGTGAGATGGGTGAAAAAAGTAATATGTGAGGTTAGGAAGGCTAATAACAAGTTTGCCCAAGAAGCTAATATTTAAACATGGTACCTGAAGCCTGAGAAAATGGTCTAACAGGAGATAGCAGAGATTTTCTTCTTACTTCCCCTGGAGATACTGCACGTCGCATTCCTGAGGCTGGACTTTTTGAACCAGTCTAGAAAAAATACATTCAAGATAAAATGAGAAATTAACAGTTGAGTTTGCAAATGCACTGCATGCAAGAGAACATTGAGAATGTTTAATGCTATATTTTCATTGGTCAAGAGAACATTGAGAATGTTTAACACTATATTTTCATTGGTCAAGAGAACATTGAGAATGTTTAACGATATATATTTTCATTGGTCAAGAGAACATTGAGAATGTTTAACGCTATAATTTCATTGGTCAAGAGAACATTGAGAATGTTTAACACTATATTTTCATTGGTCAAGAGAACATTGAGAATGTTTAGCGCTATATTTTCATTTGCCTGGATGACATTGAGAATGTTGAACACTATATTTCCGTTGTTCAACATAACATAAATAATTGTTTATATTTTCAATGTTTAACAAAACATACACAATATTTTTTAAAGTGTCAATAATCTCCTTTTTGCTGCACATTTTACTTCCTCCCTGAATGTGCAGCAAGTGAAAGCAGTACTGGACCATACAAAGAATGTTAAGTAAATGAAAGCAGTACTGGACCATAAAAAGAATTTGAAGTAAATGAAAGTAGTAGTGGACCATACAAAGAATGTTAAGTAAGTGAAAGCAGTACTGGACCATACAAAGAATTTGAAGTAAATGAAAGTAGTAGTGGACCATACAAAGAATGTTAAGTAAGTGAAAGCAGTACTGGACCATACAAATAATGTGAAGTAAATGAAAGTAGTAGTGGACGATAAAAATGAAATTTTTAAAACTGAATACTGTATTCTTTTTCCGGAGCTAATTCCATGTATGTGTATTATTATTACTGAAACTTTCCCGATTAAAAATAACTCATTCAAGAAACTCGGAATAAAGATATTTATTTCTATCAAAATTTAAGATTGAACTGATATTTTAACATGGATTAAAAAGATAATGTCCCCAGTGTCTTTGCACACATTAAAAATTACAATGTGGTTGATTAATTTGAGAGTCTCCCTGGTGTCTTGTGCACACCATAACAATCACAAAGTAGTCAATTCCTTTGAGTCTACATTTCTCAGCTAAGAATGTGTCAATTGTTAAAATAATAAATATGATATTTTTATGAAGTTTTCGCTGCATCATTTATGTACCTATTCTACAATATATGTTTTATAATAACTGACTTTACCAGGTTATTCAAGGCAAGGAGTGTGCAACAGGATTTACCAGAATACCCCCAAAAAGCATAACAATACTTAGCACCTTAACCCATTAAACTTTGGGTTACCTACATCAAGCACCTTAAATGATTCAACTTGAGGCTACCTACATGTAGCACCTTAACCCATTCAACTTGGGGCTAAGCAACCTTAGCACCTTTACCCATTCAAATTGGGGCTAAGCAACCTTAGCACCCTAACCCATTCAACTTTGAGCTTCCTTCACTTAGCACCTTAACCCATTCAACTTGCAGCTACCCAGACATTTTACTAATTGAATTTCCAGTCAAAGGGGAACAACTCTATTGAACTGTGGCTGGGTTTAGAAACAACTTCATTGTACTGTAGATGGGTTTAGAAAAAAAATATAAAGTAGGCCTACTGCAGATGGTTTTAGAAAAAAATGTAACAAATGTTTATTTTAATATGATGGAGTGCAAAAAAAAATGAATTTCATTCAGACATGGTTCTTTCGGGTGTTGTATTGCCTTATTTTCTAATCCATTCACTGAGTCAATTCATAGAAGTCGACCATGGCAAAGTTCTGAACTACTCATAATTATTGTCATAAAAAAGCAAAATATAAGCATGACAAGCAGCCTAAAACAGGTCTGAGATGCTAGCGGCAGAATTTGAGAGAAGTCTCACTATTAAAAGATTCCATTCAAACATCCTCCATTAGGCAGCTACCAACAAGATCACTTGCAATAATTTTTATATAACATCCAACATCTACATTTTTCATGGATTATAAATGCACATGGACAATGGTTGATAAAAAATGGTAAAACTTAACGGGCAGTTATCAAATGTTAAAGACTATAATGTATATAATTTTACCTGTTTAGGTATGTCTTCAGCAGACTGTGTCTTTTTCAAATCAGTGTTGCCATTTCCTCTAAGATTGCTAAGAATTCCCCGTGACATTGTTGGAGTGGGCAGATTAGAAGAGCCAATCTTTCCAGATCCTTTTTTATTCATTTTTCTGTTTTGGAAGATATTGCTGAATAAATTTGATACCTTCAAATAATTATTTTTGATACATATTTACTTTAAAAGTTCTCATAATTATTCAATTTCACCAGAAAGTACTTATTTCTTTTAAGATAAGATAAGATATTTTTATTGATCCAAATAAATGGAAATGTTTTTTGATTGCATTACACATTTTCAGCAAATAAATAAAACAATTTGAAGACAAAACATTTATAATAAATTATCTCAAAACGCCATTCAGTGAATTCTCTTAGCCAAATCGACGACTTATTAGTTCTCATAAAGATGTGTGACTTCAGAGGGAGCACGCTGGTAGATTTATACAGATTGGGGAACAAAAGAATTTTTATATCTTTCAGTCCTCGCCCTGATGGAAAGAATTCGTCCCCGAACGGTACGATCCTAAGTATTTGTGATGAAAAGGGTGGGATGTATCATCCAAAATGTGTTTATTTTTACAAAAACATCTTTCTTCAAATGGTTCTTGAAGTGAAGGATGTTTAATTTGTGTTATGTTCCTATCTTTCTTGATTAGTTAGTTTATCTGGTGTTTAATATCAGATGTTAATTCCCACATCAGCAGGTAATACTGAAATTAAGTAGGCTTCCAATTGTCGCACTGTAGAATAAGTTAATGATTTGATTTTTTATGCCGAAATTGTACAGTTTTTTTTAGATAGAACAGTCTTTGGTTAAATTCTTACAGCCTTTGGCCGTGCTCATGCCATGTTAGCTTATTATTAATGGTGAAACCTAAGTACTTGTATGCCTTCACTTTCTCTATTCAGCCCTTTTGTAATGATTATCTTTCTTCTGTTTCATAAATCAAATGAAAATGCATACTGCATTGCTGTGATTTACAAGTAAATAAATCATTTATTTAATACCACAGGCACATTTCTTAAAATATTAATTGTTTGACCTATGGATAGGCTGCTTGGGAAATTTACTTTTATTGCTCTTTATTAACCCTTACAGTACCAGGCGTGTCTTTTTGCAGTGACCTAATTTTTCCCTGTGACCCAAGCGCGTCTTTTTTCACCAGCCGATCGTTTTCCCTGTGGCCCAAGCGCGTCTATTTGCCACATAGAGGGGTATCTAATAAAAACACAGAAATGAGGATATAACCTTTCACCACAGTAACGGGCAGAATGTTTATTCGTTAGGGGAATAGTCGAATTTTAATTTGCCTTTTAAATTTTGAAAATCTACCAATTACTGAGTTTTTTTAACGGATCTGTATTTGTTGTTTCCACGGCACTACTTAATCTCTATTGTTGATGGCGACTTAAGCCCACTTGATGAAACCTTTTATTCTGAAAATATTATTGAAATTTAATTGGGATTAGAAGTTTTTTTTAACACCCTTATCCATTTCTGAACAGATAATTCGCTACATGTTATTTTCAATTGTTTAAAACAAAAAAGTTACAAAATAAATTAACATCCTATCAAATTTTGACTCATTCCTCATTCCAAAATAATGTCTGGGCCACAGGGAATAATTATTTAATTAGCCAATTAATGGCCAGTACTGAGACAATAAAAGCAAAAAGTAGGTTAGTACCGTAAGGGTTATTGTATGATCATACTAATCGGCCTCTTAAAAAATAATACTAAGGATACTCGCGTATTGGGGTATTCGTAACATTAGTATTAGTCTGCATTCATTGGTAATAAATGATAAACTAAAACCTGTACCAACCTGCACGAAAACAACAATATGCTCGATTAGTTTAAATTAAAAAGTAATTTCTGGTGCATAAACAAAGCAATGATATAAATTTTAAAAATGTGTTGTATTATCCAAACTTTTCTTGATTTCTATATACTGCATTTATAAACCTAGGCATTTTTAATGAACCAAAGTCATAAAATCGAGGCAGTGTTCGCCATATTGTTTACAACATCATTTTGTGCAGAGTACCATGATACGTACATTAATGGCAAGGATACATAATATTATCTTTTATTAATGTAGCCTAATAAATTGAATTTTAAAATGTCCAAAAAATTACATAATATTTTATGTAATATTTAATTTGCAAAGATATAAAGGAAATAATTGAAGAATTTTATTTCTTTCATTCCGGCTAATTAACGAAAGACCAATTTTAAAAAAAAACAAAATAAAAACTTTTATGACATCGTTGTAACTGACGATATTTTAAAGTTTTATTTAAATCTCGTATGTGACAACCCTGAACCATAATGGCTCTACTTTTTATGTCTCATAGATACCTGTGAATTATAATATTGCTTCATACGTCTCGTGACACATTTTTTTTTTTTTTTTTCAGATTCCTTTTCCAAAAAAATATAATTACTTTTTTTTCTTAATATTCCAACATTTGAAAGAAAAATCTCATAGATACCTGTGAATTATAATATTGCTTCATACGTCTCGTGACACATTTTTTTTTTTTTGCAGATTCCTGTTCCAAAAAAATATACTTACTTTTTTTGCTTAATATTCCAACATTTGAAAGAAAATACACATAAATGATGTTATATACGATATACGATTTCAATTTGTATAGTTATTTTTGTCAAAAGATAATTTAACTATCTACAGTATATTATATGTTTAAATGCTTTTTATATCTATGAACTAATATATAAAAAAGCTATCAAATTAATGTATAGTTAACCATTTTAAAAAATTAATATAACATTTTTGTTTTTAAATATAAAATGAGTAAAACAAAGTAGGGTTCAACCTGAAAAAATGAACGCAACAAAACAACGAACGTGTTGGCAGGAAGCCTTCGTCAGTGAACAAAACAGGAAAAAAAATAATAAAATTTAAAAAATAGAACTTAGCTTAGAATTATTATCCGTGGGCAGCAAATGAATTGTCAAATTATTATTTTTTTATTTAGTTAGATATATCTCGGTAAAAGGAGATATCGTTTTTACTGCACCAACTGTTTAGAGCTACCAGTCATTGGGATATTTCCCTAGATCTTGTGAAATTACGACCTCTATTGGGATCTGGGGATTAATTAGGAAAATCAGGTGAAACCTTGGGAAATGTTAACTTCGGGGAAAATTGCATGAAAATTCATAAAAAGAAAGCAATTTAACTTGAAAATAAAAGGATTTATTTTTAAGACAAGGAAAAAAGTTATTTGTTTCACTACATTCCTTTTTTTGAAATCCGTAACTTTGGCTATACTTTTGAATGACACTGATGATAAGAAATCTTCTTAAATTACAGTTTATAGTGTATTAAAAAGTAACAAATTAAAGAAATTTTAAAAATATAAATATTCCATCCATGTGTTGCATGTTGGCCTAATTAGCAGTGTTCGGCTTCATGTGAGCTGAGCTTTTCAAAACTAAGGCTTATCTAGAACTATTTACGATCCACCATGGGATAGTCAAGGCTATCTGATCTGGCTCTACTATCAGTTGAAAGTGATGCGGTTCAATTGTGTTCAGAATGAAAGCGAGCAATGCACAACCGCATCTCCCTTCTCTTTTCTTCTCGTAGAGAGAGTCCAGCATCTATTTATTTTTCTCCTTTCATTCTCTTCTTAAACCTTTGTGTTCTCTCTACCGAAGTTCCATATGGGTCTGATTTTAAAAGTACATTTTCAAGAGCATGCTCCACAAAGTGAAAGCGCTTCTCTTGCAGAAACAATCTTAAAGCCTCTATGTTGGTCACCACTTTGTCAAGAGTAAAGCCTTTGGTCTGCAGATACTTCTGTATAAGATTAACTTCCTCAAGTAGATCAGCCCAAAGGTAAAGGTAGCATATAAAGGTGAAATCATAGACAGCATGTAAAAGACCTTGTGATGTATAGCCTAACAATCGTGCTCTAATTTTAAGATGATCGGTAAAAATATTTATTTTTGAGTATTTATGGGTTTCGATAGATTTGGTTGCAAAAACATTTTTTTTTTTAAATTTAAAAAAAATTAAATTAATTATGGAAAATTATTAGAACATTTTGTAAAATATTATTTTGTTGACCCTAAAAATTGTTAAAAATTCATTTTTAATGTTTTTAATTTTTACCGATTTGATTCATTTACTTAGAATCGCCCGACCACATCATATTTGGTTTCAGTGGAAAGCTTTATTTATCAGAATTTAGATAATTATTGCTTCATTTCATTTATGAAAGTTACAGAACACTTCAATCGGCGTTGAATAATGGGCAAAATGTGTTTCTGGGGCATCACTGAGATTAGTTACACGTGTGGAAAATTAACGTGTGATCGGTTATCCCTTAATGAAATTCCGTTAGACCGAGTGGTGTGTGCTCTGTAAATATGCAATTTTTTAATTTGGTGGTGTCACCCCATGGAATTGTTCCCCCCCCCTTTTTTTTCAATTTGGTCCGCACCCCCGTAGCTACGTCACTGGTGAACCCTATAAATGGATAAAAAGTCATTTTTAAACGGTGTTTTTCTGACCTAATTATAGGTTCACCTCACTTCTGACGCATCAACATATACATTTTAATAAAGCACGCATTGGCATTGTGTGGAACATTTCTGTGTGATTGGTTGTCCCTTTCTGAAAATCGGTTGGACCGAGCAGCGTGTGCTCTGTAAATAGACATTTTTTTTTTCAATTGGGTGTCACCCGCTGATACGGTGACACCCGGTGCGGTCCGCAACCCCCTAGCTACGCCACTGTCTTCACCTGTCATTTTTCTCTTAATCCGCTCCCTAGAATGATTAACACATCATAGTATCAGGGGCGTCATTTCAGGGTTTTTTTCAGGGGAAGGGAGAGGGGGGAGGCTGCAAAAAGCAAAACTTGGTCGGCTTGCTGAGTTGTTTATTACTGGAGGCGCCACAGTACATAGCAATTTAAATAAAAACCAGTGAAATCAGGGGGGGGGGGAACGCCCCCATGTCCTATCAAAATGATGTCCCTTGATGCCCATTGTTACGATACAGCAAAACCTGGCTACGCCCTGGGAAGATTATTGCAGCTAGAAAACATGCTACAATTGTCAGCTATACTGACAATGATCATATTTATACTTCCACAAATAATGATATTTAGTCCTTACCAACCTTTCAATTGATTCTGCCTTATAAAATTTAAGTGTAAAAACTTTTTAACTTGTTGATTAACAGGCTAAACATGTAATAAAATGTTTTCCCTACAATTGTATGTGTCATTTAAATAGATCAGCACAAAGTAAAGGGTATTTATTAATTTATTTATATCACAATTCATTTTGGGGGATGGGCGTGGGGGGTGATAAAATGTTGACATAATTAAATGTGTGGGGGGGGGGCATCGAAAGTTTGACAATTGTTGACAGGGGGGGGGTCAAAAATTGCGTAAATATTGTTGACGTAATTAATGGACGACGCCACAAAGACAATGAAAATACGGCAAAGTTACAATAATTAATTTACAAATAGGTGCTCATTAATTAAACTAAATAAACACTCGGTGAAACATAATATATTTTTTTGAAAGTCCGAAGTCTAAACATCATAACAAATAATCCAGCAAATGTAGGCCTATCCAAATTATTTTAAAAAATTCACAGAATTTTAAAACAAAATTGGATATTTTATTTGATGTGATAACCTTTAAAAAATAGTCGGATTAAATAGCTTTCAGTCAATTATTGTACCGTGTACTTTTGGTGCATTCATTCAAGCTACCGGTACTATTGTAAAAATTTTAAAATTTTCAACTGTATTTTTATAACCTTGGGAAGTCTTGGGAAATTATTTGACGAAATCTTGGGAATATTGAAAAAGATGAGTGGCAGCCCTGATTTTATAACTAAAATAAAGTAAAGTGGATCTTTGCGTTTTTTAAGAAATTTAACCATATGTGTTCGACATTTTAAAAACAGTTGTTTTGGTCATTGAAAAAAAATAGTTCGTTATGGGTCGTTCAATTATAGTTGATCAGGGTGTGGAAATGTATGTTGACAAACTATTGAAAGAGAACAAATGGTTTGTGGGAGTCATAATTGGTCAGGTAAGCCCAGTTGAGTTGGGTAGCGGGTAGTCCCATCACAATCACATATTTTAGCGCAACAAATTCAATGCGATAATAGAATAGCATAGAGTTTTTTTTCATTGGCATTGTTGACTTCATTTTTTTTTCGAAGTGATTATTCACAGAGCTGTGCGGATAACGCTCGCCGTTATTCACAGATTTCGGTCTGCCGATAACGCTAAACGTTATTCACAGAGCTGTGTGAATAACGCTCGACATTATTCGCAGAATGTGATAAATTAAATTATGAATATAAAATACAAAGTTTGTGTGAAAACATCTCCTCGGTAGTGTAGTGGTCAGTATCTCCGCCCGTCACTCAGCGGACATAGGTTCGATTCCTCGTCGGGGAAGCTTTATTTTTATAAATAAAATTTTTTTAAAAATATATATTTAATGGTTATTTCGTAGTGTTATATTATAATAATATTCTTCATATAGCTTTCTTGTTCTGTTTACATAGTTTTATTATTATTTTCATGTAGTTTTGTTACTTTTGTTACAAGTTTCAATCTATTTTGTTAAAATGTTCATTCAAGTTTCGTCAAAAATCTGTAAACAACATGGACATGCAGATGAGCCGCATAAACCATGTTTAAGTCAGATACAGCTGTTCTAACTGTACATTGTGATGTATATTTTTAGCTCTTTTGACTGTTTAATTTTCTTTATATAATTCCACTCATAGACTTTAACATCCATTTGTTTTTCTCTAATAAACAAATACTTATTAATAACTTACTTATTCAAATATTTTAGATCTCAGAGTTGTGTATTAATGTTTAGCTGAAAAAATATGTCACGTTTTATTTGTTTCATTTTATTTTCTAATAAGTATCATAATAAGTAGGGACACAATATGCCGCTCCAGAAATAGTTGAAATAACATTTAGTGATGACAATGAAATGAACATACCGGTACCGTACTTAAAACACATCAATATCATTGACATCAACAATTTTAGCTCTTGTAAAAAAAATGTTGATAATTGAAACAAAAAGCCATACTGCCACTGTTGTAACTATGGGTCTAAATACAAAAAAAGCATACAAAAATTAATTGGAACCCTGCTGGTCGTAGGATGCATTGCGAGTCTTTGGGA